>JAYESA010000006.1:38374561-38600244 GCA_036927795.1 Iris macrosiphon | reverse complement strand
GATCAAGGATAAATATACAAGAAAAATATCGATTCATAAACAATGTTATAATTTGAGCAATACTAATACTTTGTTACCTCTATTGTCTGTATCTTACAATACATGATGTGTAGGCACAACACAATCTATAAATGATATTGATCCATTGAAAGGGAAGAGAAGGACAATTTATCTTGTAATACACTTTGTGTATCACACGATAAAATACGTATCACCCGGCATGATGTACCATTCTATATGGAAACTTTCAGGTTAACCTAAAATTAAATGGATTTAAACCGACTTTCAAATGGTTTAAACTAATGTTTTATAACCGATTTTACAACTCTAAGTCTACAACTCGGACCTAATTCCCATGTAACTCTTTAAAACCTGTAAAAAATTTACTCAAACTCCTCTTCTGGGTGAACTCTTTGGCAAACATTTTCTTATAGCATACTTCATCGACTTCCAGCAATCCAACATCTAACATATTTGGGAATGCCATCTAGCATTTTGGAGATTTCAACAACTTAAGCAATTGTTATCTCAAAAAAGAAGGAATGTTTGATTTTTGTTTTTAATATTTCTCTCTTTTAGAGATATCTTGAACTTTTCTATCTTTTGTTTTGTGTTTTTTCTTAATGGCCTTTCCATCTCTGTTTTTCTAGGTTACTGACCAATCAAGTCTACATTGATTTAAACCTATAATGTTTAATAAAACATTATTTGAACGCCAACACACTAATTGTTGTTAGCATCAAGTTCTCATTGATGCAGTGATGTTATACTCATGAATAATGCAATACTTGTGTTTTTTTTTTCTCTCAATAATCGACTTTATAATGAATTTGTCACTTGTTGCTTGAGAATGCTCCATATTGTTTCTCAATTTGTTAAATTTATCCTTATATGAAGAAGGGTTATACTAGTTTGCAATCATACAGAATAATGTATCTTACAACACACGATACGAAAATCAAGTGAAGCATTACACTATACGAATCTCGGTTTGGCAAGCTAATTTCTTATATGCTACTAGTTCTTGAACAGACAAAATAATAAATAGTGATAGCTTAAAGTTTTAACTTGCAGTCAAAATCCAGGGTAAAACAAAGGTACATAGTACATAACTTTGTTTACAGTATGCATTAACAAATAGAAAAACACTATTTTCAGCCATTTATGGAAGAAGAAAAAAGTATAACAACAAAGTACAAACACAAGGATGCTAAAAGCGCACATCCAAATAATGGAGGATTAAGTGCCACATTGAATTTACTACATAGGTGATACCCATGATGGTAGTTTCTGTGAAACATACATGAAAATAAGGTATCACCTGTTGCCCACATATAGAGGTCCCATATGCCTTTATGTTTTTAGAGAAATATCATTCAAGATCAAAATATTCCTTCAGCATCCTTATAGATCATAATCTTTTAATATATAAAAATCGATGACATACCATCTGGTTAGCTGAAGAATCCAACATCAATGAGATTAGAGCATCCAAGCACAGCCCCCGCTCAAGGATTCCCCTGGTAGATAGTATATTCAAAAGCACCTGCATATATCAAACTACTCTCAGCCTTCCATTGTCTCCATGAAACAAATGACAAACATTCAGTCAAATCCCGAACTGGCCAACAAAGAGATAAATTAATGAAAATAGAGACACTAAATGTCATTCAGTAACTCCACACCTAAGAGTATAGCAAAGATCAACAAGCTAAGAATGGAATGTGCAACTGATATAACAGTAAAATAAGCTATAGGATTAAAGCAAGAAGTTGGATGGGTACTATTGGTAGAGTACCTGTCCTATTTTTATCAAAAAAGATATTATACTATAGAATGACATCAAAATCAAATACAACAGTCACTATATGCTGACATTAAACTATGTCAACCAAGTATTACATACTACGCTGTAAATTTAAAAAAGAAAAGAAAAAGAGACATTCTAACACCTAGACTTAGAATTTGAATCACATAAAAAACAAACTTCCAAGTACCAATATGCCAAAAGATCTTCTCTAGACAACTTCAAATAGATAAGCTAGCAAAAGATTAGAGCATCACCTTTGGTTCAATATGTAGACAGTGCAAAAAATTGGATCATGAGACAGATTTCATTCCTTATATGATAGATTTAAGGCAAGGTTTAGAATTTACTTAACAGTTGATAAATAGTGGATACAGACGGTGAAGGATGTTGAACCGGAAAACAAGGGGGGGGGGGGGGGGGGGGGGGGGGGGGCTTACTTCAAAAAGTGAAGTTGAACTATAAGTCTCATTGTCATCATCGACATCAAAGGCTTCTCCATTCATAATGGGGTCGACTTGAAGCTGAACTATAAGCCTTAGGGCTCTAAAGCAAGGTTCACGGTATCAGTATGGGGATTAGTCTTAGATTCTTGTTATGAGTAATGGTATCAGGGTTTCGCCAATATCGGCGGTTTCGTGTCGCAGCTTCAAAATTTTGGTCTCGGATAATCAAAAATAATAAAATACAGTATTGGAAAGTAGGAAACATTTTACACATGTAGGCATAATTTTATTTATGTATTATGCACTGTTCTTGTCCTAGGAAGATGTTAATAACAATTGAGCATCATTATAAAACAATTTTACGTGAATTAAATATGATTAACAAGGTCCATAACCTAATTCAAAATTTTCACAGTAACTTAATCCTAACTCTTAACACCCTAACCTACTCCACTATCTCACAGAGAGGAGAGAAACCCTAATTCATTCCTCTTCTCCCTTCTCCTTTCCTTCTCTGATCCGTCCCCTCTACCACCCTGTTGTCAGCTCTCCTCTGCCACCCTAACCCTCCTCCGATCTTTCTCTTCGCCCAGAAAACACATCGCTTGTGGCGGCAAGGTAAGCATCTTTTTGTGAATGTATCCTTGGATATTGGTCGGTACCGACCAGTATGACCGACGTTGGTTTATATCTAATATCAGTCCGTATTTGGCGCTACCGGCATTACTTAGTGAATACTATGGTTTTTGTTAGGTTTTGGATCGGGTACCATAAACTTTGTTGAAATTAGTTGATGATTTTATTGATCGTCTCATTGGCATTATATAGCCTTACAGTCATTAATACAATGATCTCAATCATTATGACAATAATCTCATAATGGAATATCCTGTGACATATTCTGGCATCCCAAATATGTCCTCAGGATATTCCCATGTGCTTATACTATACTTAAATATGACACCCAACATACCATATCAACACTCCCCCTCAAGATAGGTGAAAGATATTCACTAAGCCCATCTTGTCACATCCTCTAATCATGCTCACTGAGGCGAGTCCCTTGGTTAGTCCATCTGCTACTTGATCCCTGGTTGGAACATGGCCAAGCTCCAGTAATCCACTATCCAACTTCTCTTTGATAAAGAATCTATCAATCTCGATGTGTTTGGTCCTGTCATGCTGTATTGGATTGTTGGCGATACTAATAGCTGACTGATTGTCACACCACAGCTTCATCTTGGCTCCTTGATCCAGCTTCAGCTCCACCAGCATATTCTTCAACCATAGCAGCTCTGCAACTCCCAAGGCCATAGCTCTGTACTCTGCTTCAGCTGTCGATCTGGCCACCACAGACTGCTTCTTACTCCTCCAGGAGACCAAGTTACCTCCTACAAATATGCAATATCCCGAGGTAGATCTCCTGTCATCAGCACAACTAGCCCAGTCAGAATCACAGTAGCCCTCGATGCTCACGTGATTGTTCTTTCTGAATATTAGTCCCTTCCCGGGAGCACCTTTCAAGTACCTCAGAATCTGGTACACTGCATCCATATGACCCTTCCGTGGGTCATGCATGTAGCGGCTCACCACACTTACTGTAAAGCAGATATCAGGACGTGTGTGGCTCAAATAGATCAACTTGCCAACCAGTCTCTGGTATCTGCCCCGATCAACTGGTTCTCCAGCCTCAGCATCAATCTTGAACCTCTGATCTATTGGTGTCGCTGCAGGTTTGCACCCCAACATCTCAGTTTCTGTGAGAAGGTCCAGTGCATACTTCCTTTGAGAGAGAACAATCCCCTCTGCTTCTCGAGCAATCTCAATCCCAAGAAAGTACCGAAGAAGGCCGAGATCCTTCACCTCGAATTCCTTGCCAAGCTTTCCTTTGAGTTGGGCGATCTCCTACTCATCATCTCCTGTGATAATCATATCGTCCACATACACCGCAAGCATGGTGATGTGGCCTCCACTCCGACGGAAGAACACAGTATGATCAGCATTGATCTGCTGATATCCCATCCCTATCATCGCCCTTCTGAATCTGTCAAACCACGCTCGAGGAGACTGCTTCAGTCCATAAAGGGACTTCTTCAACCTGCAGACCTTGCCTACTGTCTGATTGGTGCCAAATCCTGGTGGTATCTCCATGTACACCTCCTCCACTAGATCTCCGTGAAGAAACGCATTCTTCACATCTAGTTGGTGTAGCTTCCATCCACCATTCGCTGCCAGAGAAATCAGTGTCCTGACAGTGCTCATCTTTGCAACTGGTACAAAGGTCTCGTCATAGTCGATGTCGTACGTCTGACTGTATCCTTTGGCTACTAGTCGAGCTTTGTAGAGCTCAACCTGTCCATCTGGGTTCTGCTTCACGGTAAAGACCCACTTGCATCCAATTGCTCTCTTCCCCTCTGGCAGTCTCACAAGCTCCCAAGTGTGGTTCTTCTCCAGAGCTCCCAACTCCTCGTGCATTGCCGCTTTCCACTTTGGATCGTTCTTGGCAACCTGCCAATTGTTAGGTACAGTAATACTATCCAAAGATGCTATAAATGCTCCATGAGAAGAAGGGATATGGTCATAAGAAACAAACTAAGCAATATCCCAACCATATCTGTTTGGAGGATTTCCTGCATTGTTGCGAATGGTCCTCCGTACAGATAGTGGTGTGGGAGGAGTAGAAGTAGGAGGAATGATATCTTGTGAAGGAGGGGGTATCACCTGAAGGGGGGTTGGTGTCGGTGCCTCAGGAGTTGGGACGAACGCAGGCAAGGGACTTGGCACTGGCACTGTCGGTACTGGTCCTGCAGTTTGCTTCTCTCTCCTGTTGTAGGTAAGTAACTCTCCCTGAGCCGTAGGCCTAACACCTTCACCTTCTTGTCCCTTCTCTGTGCCTCCATGCCAAACTTCTAAATCGGTTACCACCAAGTTCTCCATCTCCCCCTCTCGCCTAATACTGGCAGTATTAGGCGTGTTGTGTGAAGTTCCGTCCTGGTGGTAGTATGGCTCATGCTCCCGAAAGTGGACATCCATACTGACAAACTTCTTCTTCTCTACTGGACTCCAGCACACATACCCCTTCTGGGTCGCCGAGTAACCTACGAAGATGCATTTGACCGCTCTAGGGTCAAGTTTCCCAACTGATGGCATGTTGTCCTTCACAAAACACACACACCCAAACACCTTCAGTGAGAGTATCCCATTATTATTGCCTTGCAATACCTCACATGGGGACTTCCATCTGAGGACCTTCAAGGGCATCTTGTTGATGAGTTGAGCTGCTGTCAACACTGCATGCCCCCACAGACTCTGTGGGACATTCATGTCGATCATCATACTTCTTGCGACCTCCAGAAGGTGTCTGTTTTTCCTTTCTGCAACTCCATTTTGTGCTGGTGTGTATGCACAGGTGGTCTGATGCTGTATTCCGTGTGCTGACAAGTATTCTGCAAGCGTCCTGTTGGTATACTCCGTTCCATTGTCAGACCTCAGTACCTTCACAACTGCTTTGTACTGAGTCTGGATATGCTTATGGAAATCCCGAAAACAAGCAGGTACATTATTCTTATTTTTCATCAAATATAACCAGGTAACACGAGAGGCACACTCAATGAAAGAAACAAAGTACTTATAACCATTCATAGTGTTAGTAGCACATGGACCCCAGACATCAGAATGTACTACCTCAAAAGCAAAAGTGCTCCTATGACCCGTGCCAACATATGAGCTCCTAGTAAGTTTTCCTAACTCGCACGCATCACATACTAATTTTTCTTTATTTATTTTTGCTTAAATCTCTGGATACAACTTACTTAGAGTATCAAAGGAAGAATGTCCCATCCTCCGATGATGGAGTATCAAGGTATCCTCAGTCCTCTGCTGCAGTCCTTCCATGCCAGCCTTCTCTGCCATAGATACCAATGCTGAGTCCAGTCCTTCTCGATCTAGGTACCACAGTCCCTCATGCCAAGTGCCAGTCCCAAGTCTTCGTCATGTCCCTTTCTCCTGGAAGGTCACCTTAGGAATATCAAAAAAAACAATGCATTTAAGTTGGAGGATTATAGAACTAATGGACAAGAGACTGACTGGAAAGGATGGAGCATGTAAAACATTGGATAATCTTACTGAACCTGTACAATTAACAGTACTCTTACCGACCACTGGCTGGAAAGTGCCATCAGCTGTATGAATGCTGTCTGCTGATGCTAGGTGAGTGTAGGAAGAAAACTCACTAGCATTCCCCGTCACATGCCGAGATGCTCCCGAGTCGATAATACAGTCTGATGATTTAAGGGAAGAGATAGACGCAAGGGCAAGTGATTCGTCAGTACCTTCTGATGGATGGGCATACATGGCAGCGTTGCCCCTAACAAAGAATGAGGTGGACGCCTCCTCTGTTCTACTCCTCATGTCTCCCAGTGCATGGTCCTCCATAGTAAAGGTGCCATCAGCTTCTCCGTTCCCTTCTGATATCAGGAGGTTCGTCCGATAACCTCCTCGGACGCCTCGTCTACCCCCTCGACCATGACCATGACCACGTCCTCCATTATATCCTCGTCCGCCGAACGGTCCTCGTCCACCACCTGAATCTCCCTCCCTAGGTGGTTTGGTACAAGCATACCGATGATGACCCATCTCCCCACAGTTGTAGCACTGTCGGTTATGCTGCCAGGGCTCTCCTTTAGATCCTGTGTTACCTGAGCTGGTGATCGCTAGTGCTGACTTTGCTTCGGGGGGACCACATGTCCCGGCTTGCAGCCTAATGCATGTCTCCTCCTGGATCATGGCTGAGATAGCCTCCTCAAGGCTAGGGATCTTTGGTTGGGCTAGAAGTAGGGTCGTCCTCTGTGCGAAAGCTGCAGTCAGCCCTTTGAGGAACTTCATCGTCCTCTCCTGCAGACACACCTGTCTCTCCTTACACTTAGGGTCCCCACAGCTCGCCCGATCTAAGGAGTGATCATAATCCAACCACAGACGCTCCAACTCCGTGGCATACTCCTGCACCGTCTTCTCTCCCTGTACGGTGTCATCAATCTCCCCCTTTATCTGGAAGACCCGTAAGTTGTTCCCCACACCATCATAGGTCCTTCTTAACTTCTCCCACACATCTTTCACCATCTCAATACCGTCTAATGTGGCGGCAATAGACTGGACTAAGGAGTTGAGAAGCCAGATGTAGATCACCATATGAGTGGACTTCCACTCATCGCGTCCTGTCAGGCCCTCTTCCGGCTCTGTCGTCTCGCCCGTCAGGAACCCCTCCATGTTTTTTCCTGCGAGGGTTCTTCTCACTCGCCGTGACCAACTCAGATAGGTGGCTGGTCCATCTAATTTCAGATCGATGGAGGAAAGCTTCAACTCCGGCGACGTTCGTGTCGTGTTTTCACCAGCCGACATCGTCAACAACTTCATCAACGTCGCCACCTCTGCAGAATCTAGCTTCTTGATGATCTCCTCCACCGATGCGTCGTCTATCCAATCACGTCACGTCCGCTCCACGACTCACGCTCGTCCTCGTCGTCCGCTCCTAGATCCGAACATGTCCCCCCCCTTTTTTCAGATCTAGGCATCCCTATTAGGCGGTGTCTCGTGCTGGTGCGGAGGAGGCGGCAGCACGCATGTCACAGCCGCCGTCGCAGCAGCAGCCGCAGCAGTAGTAGCCGTAGCAGTAGCGGGACGGGGCAGCAACAGCGAAGGGCGGCCTGCGAATGGCGGAGAAGGGAAGAAGGGGGGGCGTGGAAGAGTTCGGTGGAGAAGATCTAGGAAATCCTCCTGTGGGTTTGTGGAAGCTTGGTGACGGCTAGGGTTTGTGGAAACTTGGCTCTGATACCATGTTGAAATTAGTTGATGATTTTATTGATTGTCTCATTGGCATTATATAGCCTTACAGTCATTAATACAATGATCTCAATCATTATGACAATAATCTCATAATGGAATATCCTGTGACATATACTGGCATCCCAAATATGTCCTCAGGATATTCCCATGTGCTTATACTATACTTAAATATGACACCCAACATACCATATCAACAAACTTCAATACAATACTACTGACACTTATCTATGGACCAATACTGCGAACTATTCTTTGAAGGGGTTGGGCCAGACGAGTTCTCGGATAAAACATAGTCGAAACCCTAGCACACAACACCTTCAAAAAGCCTGACCCAGACCCGGTAGGTTCAACAAATGAAAGTCTTGAACCTGCACTTGCCAGGTTTAGTTCCGGCTCGGTCCAACTCGAGCTTTGTGAATTGGATGGGCCAGATTGGACCGGTTCAGGCTTTGGATAATAAGAAGAATTTTTTATGGGATCATTTTGGGAATCAACCACAAAAGAGGCTCCCTATCAGCATCTTTTGCAATGGAGATGGGAGATGGAGAGATTTGATGGAGATGGCAATAGATGAGAGACAGGTGAAAGTTTACCAAGGTGAGTAAGAGTTGGTACCTATTATTTATGATATGAAAATTGAATGTCCATATATATAATTTATTCTTCATTAACTTGTGTTATTATTTGTAAATAACAAAAGCACCCCCCCCCCCCCAATTGATTGTGCAATATATTTGACTTAAAAAAAAACCACTATTCCAATTTCAACATCACAAATTGTTGGTATATTAGAATATTCTTGGTATATTTGTTGGTATATTAGAATATTCTTGGTATATTTGTTGGGATATTAGAATATTCTACAGGAGGTTTTAATGGGATTTGAATGTAAGATGAAGGGTTGTAAGACTATAAATAGCCAAGATATTATCAATAAAAAATATAACAATTACTCCAAAATATTCTACATGGTATCAGAGCCCAAACCCTAGCCACACCTCCCAAACCCTAGCCGCCGCCACCGCTGCCACACCGTCCGCCACCACCGCTGCCGCACCGCTCGTCCGCCACCACCGCTGCCGCACCGCTCGTCCGCCACCACCGTCGCCGCTCGCCCGCCACCACCACCGCAAAGCCGTGACTCCCGCAGAGCCATCTGCCGCGGTTCCTGGCGTCTCCCGCGGTCGTTCCAGACGTTTACATCGAAGGCCTAGATCTGATGGGGGAGAGACATGATCGGGTCTAGGAGAGGACAAAGAGGACGAACGTGAATCGTGGGACGGGTGTGAAGTGATCGGAGAAGAGGATCAATGGAGGAGATCATCAAGAAGTTGGACTCTGCGGAGATCGCAACGTTGATAAAGCTAATGAAGCTGTCGGTTGGTGAGAGCGCGACACGAACATTGGCGAAGTTGGAGCTTCCATCCATCGATCTGAAGCTTGATGGACCGGCCACCTACCTGAGTTGGTCACGACGGGTGAAGAGAACCCTCGCAGGGAAGAACATAAAGGATTTCTTGTCAGGAGAGAAGACAGAGTCAGATGAGGACTCGGCATGACGCGACCACTCATATGGTGGTATACATTTGGCTCCTCAATTCTTTAGTCCAGTCGATCGCCGCCACAGTGGATGGCCTTGAGATGGTGAAAGACGTGTGGGAGAAGTTGAGGAGAACCTACGATGGTGTAGGGAATAACTTGAGGATTTTCCGGATCAAGGGGGAGATCGACGACAACGTACAGGAAGAGAAGACGGTACAGGAGTATGCCACAGAGTTGGAGCGTCTATGGTTGGATTATGATCACTTCTCAGATCGGACAAGCTGCAAGAATCCGAAGTGTAAGGAGAGACAGGTATGTCTGCAGGAGAGGACGATGAAGTTTCTTAAGGGGCTGACCGCAGTGTTTGCTCAGAGGACAGCACTACTTCTAGCCCAACCGAAGATTCCTACACTTGAGGAGGCTATCTTGACCATGATCCATGAGGAGACTCGTATCAAGCTACAGGCAGGGACAGATGGTCCTCCTGAAGTGAAGACAGCACTGGCGGTTGCCAATTCAGGCGGCACAGGACCTAAGGGAGACCTCCGGTAGTGTTACAACTGCGGGAAGGTAGGCCATTTGAGGTATGCTTGCACCAAACCACCCAAGGAGGGAGATTCAGGTAGCGGACGTGGACAGTTTGGAGGACGTAGCCGTGGTCGTGGGGGTCGACGGGGTGGTCGAGGAGATTATCGGACGAACCTGCTGGTAGCAGAAGGCGAGGAGAGAGCTAATGGTGCCTATACTGAGGAGGATCAGGCCCTACTAGGCATGCTGGAAGTACTCAGGAGAAAGCAGAGAACATCAAGCGATGGAGACAGGAGGATTGGGACTGAGGAAGCGTCCACCTCAGTCTTCGCCAGAGGCAACGCTGTCATGTATGCCCATTCATCGGAAGGTACTGATGACTCACTCGCCCTTGCATCTATGTCTTCCCTTAGATCGTCGGACTGGATTGTCGATTCGGGTACGTCTCGACACGTGACAGGGAATGCTAGTGAGTTCTCTTCCTACACTCACCTAGCATCTGCAGACAGCATTCAAACAGCCGATGATACTTTCCAGCCAGTTGTCGGTAAGGGTATTGTCGATTGTACAGGTTGAGTAAGATTATCCAATATTTTACATGCTCCTTCTTTTTCAGTCGATCTTTTGTCCATTAGTTCTATAATCCTCCAACTAAAATGCATTGTCTCTTTTGATATTCCTAAGGTGATCTTCCAGGAGAAGGAGACGGGACGAAGACTTGGGACTGGCACTTGGTATAATGGACTGTGGTACCTGGATCGGGAATGACTGGATTCGGCATTGGTATCTGTGGCAGAAAGGGCAGGAATGCGAGGACCAAAGATGAGTGTCGATGATACACTGATACTCCATAACAGACGGTTGGGGCACTCCTCTTTTGATATTTTGAGTAGGTTATATCCATCTATTTATGAGAAGGCAAATAAGGAGAAACTAGTATGTAATGCATGTGATTTAGGCAAACTTACTAGGAGCTCATATGTTGGTGCGGGTCATAGAAGCTCTTCTGTTTTTGATATTATACATTCTGATGTCTGGGGCCGTGCGCCATAACTACTATGAATGGTTACAAGTATTTCGTCTCTTTTATTGATTGTTCATCTCGTGTCACCTGGTTGTATTTGATGAAGAATAAGAGAGGACTTTGCCTGTTTCCGGAACTTTCATAAACATGTTCAGACTCAGTACAGAACAGTGGTGAAGGTACTAAGGTCTGATAATGGAACAGAGTATACCAACAAAGCACTTGAGGAATACCTGTCAGCCCAAGGGATACAGCATCAGACCACATGTGCATACACACCAGCACAGAATGGAGTGGCAGAAAGGAAGAACAGACACCTTCTGGAGGTGGCAAGGAGCATGATGATCGCCATGAATGTCCAACAGAGTCTGTAGGGGCATGCAGTATTGACAGCAGCTCGATTGATCAACAGGATGCCCTCGAAGGTATTGGGATGGAAGTCTCCATATGAGATATTGCAAGAAAATAATAGTGGGATACTCCCACTAAAGGTGTTTGGCTGCGTATGTTTTGTGAAGGACAACAGATCGCCTGTTGGAAAACTTGACCCCAGAGAAGTCAAGTGTGTATTCGTAGGCTATTCGGCGACTCAGAAGGGGTACGTGTGCTGGAGCTCAGTAGAGAAGAAGAAGTTTGTGAGCATGGATGTTCACTTCAGAGAGTTTGAGCCATACTACCGTCAGGAGGGAACCTCATCCATGAGCAACTCACATGATACTGAGTATGAGGCGAGAGAGGGAGATTGGTGAGAGTGTGGTGACTGATTTAGGAGTATGGCATGGAGGAACGTTTGAGGAGGAGCATGAAAGTGAAGAGGAATAGGGGGAGGCGATGAGAGGTGTTAGGCCCACGACTCCGGGGAAGTTAGTTACCTACAGCAGGAAAGGGAAGCAAACTGCAGGACCAGTACCTATAGTGCCAAGTTCCTTGCCTGCGTCCGTCTCAACTCCTGAGACACCTACACCACCACCACCAGATTCTCCTTCAGGTGATATCATTCTTCCTACTCCCACACCATTATCAGTACGGAGGACCACTCGCAGCAATGTGAGAAATCCTCCTGATAGATATGGTTGGGACCTTACTCAGTTTGTTTCATATAATAACATCTCTTCTTTTCATGGAGCATTCATTGCATCTTTGGATAGTATTATTGTATCTAACAATTGACATGTTGCCAAGAACGATCTAAAGTGGAAAGCGGCGATGCACAAGGAATTAGGCGCTCTTGAGAAGAACCACTTGGGAACTGATAAAACTGTTAGAGGAGAAAAATGTAGTCGGATGCAAGTGGGCCTTTACTGTGAAACAGAACCCAGATGGAAAAGTAGAACGCTACAAGGCTCGACTGGTGGCAAAAGGATACAGTCAGACGTACGGCATTGACTATGATGAGACATTTGCACCAGTGGCGAAGATAAGCACCGTCAGGACCCTGATTTCTTTGACAGCGAATGGTGGATGGAAGCTACACCAACTGGATGTGAAGAATGCGTTTCTTCATGGAGATCTAGTAGAGGAAGTGTGCATGGAGATACCACCAGGATTCTGCACCGATAAGACAGTGGACAAGGTCTACAGGTTGAAGAAGTCCCTCTATGGACTGAAGCAGTCTCCTCGAGCGTGGTTTGACAGATTCAGGAGGGCGATGATAGGGATGGGATATCAGCAGATCAATGTTGATCAAACTGTGTTCTTCCGTCGGAGTGGAGGCCACATCACCATGCTTGCGGTGTATGTGGACGATATAATTATCACAGGAGATTATGAGCAGGAGATTGCCCGACTCAAGGGAAAGCTTGGCAAGGAGTTCGAGGTGAAGGACCTTGGCCTTCTTCGGTACTTCCTTGGGATTGAGATTGCTCAAGAAGCAGAGGGGATTGCTCTTTCTCAGAGGAAGTATGCGATGGACCTTCTCACAAAGACAGGGATGTTAGGATGCAGACCTGCAGCGATGTCGATCAACCAGGGGTTCAAGCTGTGTGCTGAGACTGGAGAACCAGTTGACCGAGACAGATACCAGAGACTGGTGGACAAGTTGATCTATTTGAGCCACACACGTCATGATATCTACTTTGCAGTGAGTGTGGTGAGCCGCTACATGCATGACCCAAGGAAGGGTCATATGGACGCAGTGTACCAAATTCTGAGATACTTGAAAGGTGCCTCCGGAAATGGGTTGATATTCAGGAAGAATGATCACTTGAGCATCGAGGAGTACTTTGACTCTGACTGGGCTAGCTGTACTGATGACAGGAGGTCTATCTCGGGCTATTGCATATTTGTAGAAGGCAACTTGGTCTCTTGGAGGAGTAAGAAGCAGTCGGTGGTGGCCAGATCGACAGCTGAAGCGGAGTACAGAGCTATGGCCTTGGGAGTTGCAGAGCTGCTATGGCTGAAGAGTATGCTGGTGGAGCTGAAGCTGGATCAAAGAACCAAGATGAAGTTGTGGTGTGACAACCAGTCAGCCATCAGTATCGCCAACAATCCAGTGCAGCATGACAGGACCAAACACATCGAGATCGATAGGTTCTTCATCAAGGAGAAGTTGGACGGTGGACTACTGGAACTAGGTCATGTTCCAACCAAGGAGGAGGTAGCAGACAGTATGACCAAGGGACTTAGCTCTGCAGATATGATTAAATGATGTGACAAGATGGACTTAGTGAATATCTTTCGCCCATCTTGAGGAGTGTTGGTATATTAGAATATTCTTGGTATATTTGTTGGGATATTAGAATATTTTACAGGAGGTTTTAATGGGGTATTAATGTAAGATGAAGGGTTGTAAGGCTATAAATAGCCAAGAGATTATCAATAAAAAATATAACAATCACTCCAAAATATTCTACACAAATATACAATTTTCTTATATCTATACTAATTCTCATAAACCGCAAAAGTTTTATCACAATCTCTAGAGGAAAACAACATTGAACTTGTATTAAAAGCATACTTAGTCTATAAAATAGCACCTATGCACTATTCAAAACACTAGAAGCATACATGCAGGAGTTGTTACATTACTTATCCATTTATAATCTAAACAAATAAAGTGCCACTCAAATCAATCAAAACTTTTGTCTTGGGTGCCTGCCTGCTCCTTGAGTATTTTATTTCTATCTATGCAATCAAAGGAGCAGTACCAAGGACCGGCACAAGAGTACTGACTATCTTCGGTACCTAATAACAAAGATGATGCCAAATGCTAGAAAATAAACAGCAATAAGAACATTGGACTGAAAATAAATAAATAGGACATTTCCATGTGCAGTCATCCAGAAACTATGTTTGACAATATATAGATTGCTCAGAATTATGTGGCATATCATTTAATAGATTCAAAACTAGCATTAAGCTACATAAAAGAGAGAAGAAGACTCTGCTTAAGCCGCAAAGTTTCAATTGATGTCAAAACTAGAATCATAATACATAATACGTACCTCAGGCTGCTTTCAATTAAACTAAGAGTTGGTCATGCAATTACAAACTTAACAACTCTAACAGTTAAAACAATTCATCTTAGTTTACTATTGTCTGCTATGGAAAGAGAAAGTAGGCCTCTTGATTGCTACAAATCTGGTGCGCACTGTAGTATTCCTCCATTATTGGTGTTGAATCATGTCCCTTTCCTATCAAAACAATTGGAAGTGTTGTGACTAGGAGTAGTTCGACTGGTTTGAGTTCCGAATTTCTCAAGGCTACATATAGTGCTTTGGAAAAAAAATGTTACGCGATTCGGAAAATCCCAGAATGTAGGTTTTTGGGGATTGGGGGATTTACTGTAACTCTGAGATAAACTTTAGTTCTCATATCAAAAGCCCTTCTAGTTAGCATTGCAGATACAATATAATATTTACCTTAACTGCCTTCTTCTGGTGTGCCAAAGCTACACTTTCTTTGTGGAGCAGACAACATCCCTCCAGTACTCTAAGAGCAAGAGCAACTTCTGCATCTGTAGCAGGGCTACTTATCTTCATAGGCTCTACACCAAAGATACGATCCAACTTCACCACAGGATCACCTTTTAGTTGACGCAAACTGTTCTCAAATAGAACCGGAACCACTATTCCAAATAAAACATAAGTTATCAGTAGAAGAGGAGATTCTTTGACGGCAATATATGATAGCTGAAAACAATAGGCCATTCTTGGTAGTATACTCTTGAGAGTATCACACAAATTAGCAGTATGTTTGATCACAAAAAAAAGGAAGAAGAATAACAATGAAATGTATCACAAGAATGTTGTCATAATGTAGCTACATAACAAAATTATCTCTGTAGCTGCAATATGCAATTTATCAGGCTGATATAGACTGGTGCAGCTACAGTTCCCATATCAAATGCCAGTGACTACGCAGCGCACCATAACTCTGACTGAGGCTTAGTCATTGTTAATACCAATGTTACCAGGATCGTGGGTCGCTTTGGTACGTGGTACGGTACCTCAGCTGGTACGTGATGCGGTGAGGGTAGGCTTATTAGGTACGCTATTTGGGATCGCTGTTTGTTTTTATCTTGGTCGTCTTTTGTACCATATACAATTATATAGAAGTATACACCAAATCTCATAAGTTCATAACCAAAGCCATCAAAATCCGGGTCACTAAATTTGACGAACGGGTCGCGAACGCATCATGTTTGGGGTCATTCGTCCCGATACGTGGGACGTAGGGGAGGCTGGCGAATTAGGCAACTATGGTTAATACTATATTATAATGTTTTTCTTCAATAGTTTCCCAAGTTAACCAAGCCATAAGCGATATTCATCCCAAAAACGCATAGTTTCTCCTCCAAAAATAACCTCCCCAGTGGGAGAACGCATTAGATATTTACCTAAACCGGTGGGTCCTTGGGCCGATCCCAAGTTAGCCCCAAGACGTTGGTCTCTAACTAGAAAAGTAAATGCTTGAGCTTGAGAAGCTTCTGGTCCGGTGGGTCCATAAAACTCACTAGGATAGGCGGTATTATTGAACCAGACGAAACAACAAGCGATGAAACCAAAGACAGATAAAGCAGCTAAACTATAAGACAAGTAAGCCTCTCCAGACCATACAAATGTAGCAGCGAAAAATTCTTTGGCCTTGAATCGGGGTATCCAGGAAGAGCAGGTTGTTCCAGCCCGATACCGTCAAGAATTCCTGACTATTGCATGGGAACAGATTCATTTTAGAAGCATTTTTCCTTTCCAATATTTTTCTATTGGAGCTTCCCTCATTCCTTTTATCGAGCATAACAAGGCATTCGTCCTATATTCCAGTACAATTATTTCCGTACAATGGCAGATTCGTGGATAGGGAACTATACTAGCTACCTATCTAATTTATTGTAGAAATTCCGGGATCAATGATTGTACCATGCAAAATAGAAATACTTTTTCTTTGGTAAAGGAACAGATGACTCGATCTATTTCTGTATCGATCATGATATATGTAATAACTAGAGCATCCATTTCAAATGCATATCCCATTTTTGCGCAGCAAGGTTATGAAAATCCACGAGAAGTAACGGGACGAATTGTATGTGCCAATTGTCATTTAGCTAATAAGCCTGTGGATACTGAAGTTCCACAAGCTGTACTTCCTGATACTGTATTTGAAGCAGTTGTTCGAATTCCTTATGATATGCAACTGAAACAAGTTCTTGCTAATGGTAAAAAGGGGTCTTTAAATGTGGGGGCTGTTCTTATTTTACCTGAGGGATTCGAATTAGCCCCCCCCCCCATCGTATTTCTCCCGAAGTGAAAAAAAAATGGGAAATCTTTCTTTTCAGAGTTATCGTCCCAATAAAGAAATATTCTTGTGATAGGTCCTGTTCCAGGTCAGAAATATAGTGAAATTATCTTTCCCATTCTTTCCCCGAATCTCTATAACTATTGGATTTTTGCCAATGAACAAAAAAAGTACAACTTGAACAACGAATTGACCAGTCGAATCAAAATTCTAGAAAAAGAAAAGGTTTTTCTAGATATGGTAGAAAAAAGGACCAGATTATGCGATGATGAGAATGAACAAGAATACTTACCAAAAATGTATGTTCCTTTTTTGAATGGGCCGTATCGAGGAACAATAAAAAATTAGATTTACATGAAATCATTCATGATTTCATCATTTCGAGTGCTGTACTGACTGATCGTGCGGCGAGGGCCGAGGGCCGGGCGGAGATGTCAGAGAAGGGCTGGCGCTCCAGCGAGGAGTCAGCCAAGGCAGCTCGTAGGGCTGAGAGAGAAGCGAGGAGGGAGGCCGCAGAGGCGCGTAGCGAAGGCGGCTCAGCGGTCGGCTGAGGAGACTCAGCTCATTATCAGTAAGGTGTCAAATATTGGCCTGACAATGCAAAAAGTAGACATCATAAACTATAGATGTGTATGGTAGGAATAATTCTCCAAGGGTTGGAATTGTTGGATATTGATAAGCACTAGTGACCCACATCTTACAAATGCTGGGCATTGATAGGGCCCTCATGACCTGCAGGGTCATTATTTTGTAGATCTCATGATACTTCAAAAGAAACATATTGTTATAGATTAATGAGTTTGACATAATAACAGGAACTGCTAAACTTTTACAATTTTTTGTCAAATAGACATACATTATGTTGAACATGTTTTGTTCTTGTCACTCATAAACTATTAAGCATTTGTTCTTGTCACTCATAAACTAAGAAGCATGGGTACTCCATTTATGATGGCGTACCCATAACGGGTATTGGTACAGCTTGGGTACTCCAGGATACTTACTGGGTGCACCCAAAATTTTATATATTTGTATTATCAATTTTAATTTTGGGTACTTCGTGACACTTTATGGGAACTTTCTAGTGCAAGTCATCGGATAAGATCTTATCTTTTAAATTAGCTTTTGGTATTTTTGTTTGAGAATTTTTTTAAGCTTAAACTACATAGTTTTTAGACTAAAATTCATGTGATATAATGAAAGAAATTTTAGACTCTTAGTTTTACTTTTTTAGAATAAACAGTGTCAAGAAATTCCCCAGCATTTTATTAATGATAATTAACAAAACAAAGACACAAATACGAGAGAACAAGAGGGAAAAGTACAAGATATAAACTCAAACAAAAACAAAAGATTTGTCGGCTAGCCGAAGCTTGTCGTAGGTAGAATCCATCGCTTTCATAATCAGTCCATAGTATATCTATAGATGAATTAGTAAACTTCTCTCTCTCTCTCTCTCTCTCTCTCTCTCTCTCTCTCTATATATATATATATATATATATATATATATATATATATATTCTACTATATAATGCTAAAACTAGACTTCACCGTGAAAGTTTTTCGTTCCAAAAATACCCTTCATTACATTTCAATATGTATTAACGTTGATAAGGATATCTATTCTACTATATAATGCCAAAACTAGACTTCACCGTGAAAGTTTTTCGTTCCAAAAATACCCTTCATTACATTTCAATATATATTAACGTTGATAAGGATATCTAAGTAATTAAAAACAGTAATTAAATACGTATTAAATATATGTATGCATGCATGAGGCAACTTGGGGAATGATAGTTAATAAAACAAAGATATGCATGCATGCAAAGTAAGTAGTTTGGGGAATAAAACAAAAGTTAATAAAGCATGCATGCAAAGTAGGCACATGAACCCAAGAGATAAGAGAAACCTTTTATATTCCCATCATTTAATTTCTCCCAACTTTCATGCTCCTGCCTATTATATTTCCACCTATAATAAAATTAAGAAATTGTCGGTTGCTCTTTTAATAAACTATTTTTTTTCAAGTAATATGAAATACGTGCAACGCACGTGCGTATATACTAGTATATATAATGCCAAAAAGTAGGCTTCACCGTGGAAGTTTTCTTCCCAAAAATGCCCTTCAATATATTTACTAATTGAAAGAATACCTACAATAAATTCCACTAATAACAATTTAAGAGATGCATTAATGTATTACGGAAATCGAATAATTTATGCTACTTGTTAAGTCTTCTAAAATGTTCCCAATGAATTTGAAGGGTTGAACACTTAACCTATATAATTAAAAACAGTAAAGTTAAACCAACTCATCAACATCATCCACTCTCAGATACGTCATATATATATATATATATATATATATATATATATATATATATACCCAACCATATCTGTACCGTGAATTTCTAGAAATTGTCGTATCGACGTACCATACCGATACGTATACTTCATTGCTCATAAAACACGGAGCATTACCTATACAAGACTTCATGACTTGTAAGTTGTAAGGTGCATTATTTTAAAAAGCAAGGGCGTGACCGCAGTTGACTAGCTACCTGGGGAGAATGCAAATGCCTCACTCCAAACTTCCCAGGTAAGTCGCGGATTAAATATAGCTTGCAGGATTCGAACCCTCGAACTAAGAGGGCTTGGACTTACCAACTGCACCAACCCGTGAATATATATATATATATATATATATATATATATATATATAACCAAAAGTAACACATCCATCTTCATTACAAAAAGTAGGAGTTAAGTTTTTTCACCATGCGTCATCAAATGAATTTTAGTTGAAAAACATACACTTTTAAGTATTAAATATAAAAAAAGCTTGATTTTAAGTACCCAATCAACTATTTAAAAGACAAGTCATAGCCAATGCGATGTATAGAAATGCAATCATGAAGTACCACAGAAGTACCAACCGAAAAATAAAATTGAAACTAAAAACATAAAAGTTGGGTAAGTGTGAGGTAAGTACCCAGGCTATGTTGCATGGGCACGAAAAAATTGGTGTCCGTATTTGCATTGTAACCATACTTCTATTTTTGTCCGTATACATGCAACATAGGTGACCGATTTTGTACCTATTTGAAAATATTCAAGTACCAATATCTGCAACGTGTCATTACCAGTATTCGTGTTCGTATTCATACAACATAACCCAAGAGTACCTGAGTACCAATACCTGGGAGTACATGCATCCTGGATGAAAGCCTTCTCGAGACGGAATTGGCTATATTACGAAGAAGACTCCAAAGTAGAATTGACACTACCGAATATCAACCTGGTGAAACCCTCCCAATTCCGAGCCACAATAGGCTATGAGAAAAAGGAATCATCCTAACCTAGGTTGTCAAATCAAGATATGTATCAATTCCTAGCCAAAGTAGGTTATGAGAAAAAGGACTCATCCTAGCCTAGGTTGTCAAATCAAGATATGTATCGTGTATTGAATCGTTTGATCATCATTATATATGTTAAGTAAATTGTTCCACAGGAAAAAATGATTGAAAACTAAGATCAGATATATATAGACTGATACACATTGAACACATTTAGCAACTGTAAAGCATTAAAGTGGCAAGTTCACCAAAAGTCAATAATAGTATCATATGACGTTATTATTCATTAGGGTATACTCAGTATACGCGTTGGCATTCAAAAAATGTTTTTGTTGTACATTCTAATTTCTGAAGTACAAAACAATGACAGAAAGCCCTCCAGGATAAGTCCCTAAACAAAACATAGAGAATGTTCAAGGAAAAAAAAGAAGGTAGATAGATAGATAGATGAAAACAAAATAAATAAAATATCAATTTTTTGGATGTTGAATAGTCCGGAGATGCTAGACAGTGGCGTAGCCAGAATTTTTATTGGGGGGCACGACGCTTACTATTAAAAAAAAATTATAATCAACAAATTTATAATCTCAAAAACATTATATATTAATACTAAATGTCATAAACTATTAGTGGATTAATACGAATAGGAACAATATAAAATACCAACCCAATTAATAGATTAATACGAATAGGAACATTATGATTCATCTATAAGTTTAGGTTAAGTGATCAATTAATTGTGTTGGCTCAGAGTAAGGAATGTGTTGCCACTATACTCAACTAGAAGTCGTACACGTGCGTTACATGTATCTTTTGTCTTTTTCTGTGTTTTTTCCCACTTTTTAAATGTATACTTGAATGAGAAACCTATTAAAAATAGTATAAAATATTTTGAAATAAATTTATTTTTGAGATGGCGAACATTTATTAAAAACAGTACAAAATATTTTGAGATGGTGAACATTTATTGTAGTTTGAAGTGTTTAATTATTAGTGGTTAGTAATTAGGTTGTCGGAAGGTTTGTAATTTACATGTTTACCTTTGGTTTATATATATATATATATATATATATATATATATATATATATATATATATATATATATTATGGCATTAGCTTAGTGGTAGTGCGGGGGGACAACATGGGGGAGGTCCCAAGTTCGAACCCCCCCCCCCCACCCCCACCCACCCCGGGCGGTTGGGTGGCTTATATTGCCAACTTTTCATATTATATATAAGATTATAATAAGGGTTTCAATGAACCAATTTGCGTTTGAATATGACTTTGTTACACATCTCAAAGTCACATATACCAGTTTAAGATTTCAAGATTCAAGAAAGACCACATGAGGAGGTTTTTGTTACGTACACATCACGAGTACCAATTGGGTCAAAATTGAATTGGCTCAAATGAGATCTAGACAATGATACTCACTTCAATTGCTTTCTTTCATAGACATTCTCATGTGGTAGAAAAGAAGAAGAAAATATGAACAGTGAGGACGAATACTTTTCGCATTTATGTCCAGTATAAATTTAAATGATGGACAGGTTATGGGAATAGATCCTTTAGGAGCACGATAGACCTAACTAATTTGCTACAAATGAAAAGCTGTAATTGTCACGACCCGATTCCGTAGAATCGTTTGAGGCGTCCCCCGAATCGTGACTGTCGTGCGGGCCTGGGATTGCGTCCGCACAAGGCTTTAATGATTTGCATAGCAAGCACATATTCAGAGTACGCAGATAAATTGAAACACAGATTTTGAAACATGAAAAAGTTCTCTTTATTGATAATGAACATCTATTACAAACTCCTGAACGAGTCAGCTAATATGCCGCACGGGCTTACAAAAGTGTTGACTCAAAATGAGATAGCAGTCCTGTACATTACATCCCTCTATAAACTTCAAAATGATAAGGACCTCCGGGCTGGAGGACGGCTTTGCCACAAAGCTGCATTTGTGTATAAAGAGTTGCAAGCTTCTGTGTTCAAAATGCTTCAGGGGGCGCGGTGAAGATGCGCCAACAGCTGGACTGGATCGGGAAGACGACTTCGGCTCCTCGCTCGGTTCGCCTTGGTGCGGAGAACCTGTTTCAACGAGGGTCAGCATGTCGAAACATACTGGTGAAGGCGAGCTAACCGAACTATACCAATCAACACGTTGTTTTAATGAAGCATGCATATTTTGTGGGTTTCTATCTTGCCTTAGTTCATTTACAAGTAAGCAGCATATAGAATTTACTGAAATGAACGTGCCACCGTTCGGTGGATTTTACCTGCCCGTCTGAATTACTTGCACAATACTTACCATGCCTTCCCTGCCACGAAGACACAAGTTAGTTTGCAACAGGTTTAAATATACATAGAGATCACTGGCATGGTGTCACGAGGGACAGGTTATAGTCTCAAGGCAAAGTGACGTGCAACGCGGGTGGCAAGCCCCGCTGCATAACATTTTGTCGGGTAACATATGACTATACATACATTCCGTCCGGATCGGATCGGCCCCAGCGCCCCGGCGACCGTCCGCGGAACTCATAACATACCTTGTGCACAAGTTGTCCGTGATCAAACAACACTCATAGAAACAGTTCCATAGCATAACGGTTTGCATAGTCCTCCAGACAGTTTATTTCATAACAAGCACATTCCATACTTAGCACGATTTATAGAACAGTTATAAGCGAACTAGCATACAGTATGATAACCGTTCATAAGTTAGTTGACAAGCAATATTTTTCAAGTCTATTCCCTTTTTATCTTGATCTCTTTTATTATTACTTGGTATCGTTTGATCGGGGCAAAGAAGAATGCAAGATTTGTATGGTGTGAAGCTTGGAAGCAGGGCTAGCTAATCGGGATGGTAGCCACTCACTTGGTTGGAAGGAAAGGAGAAGGAAAGAGGCGCTTCACGACTCCGCTCGCAAGCCGCCTACTGCTCATTCACCTGCATTGCACGAACAGCTCAATCAATACTCCTTCCACTCTTTCCAATCTCGGAATTGAAATGCAGTGCAATGAACGAAAACAATGAAAACCATCGAAACCGTTCAAGGAAAACAAGCAAATCTCAAAACCAACTCAAAGCACGAAAGCAACAAGCGACATCGAAAATCCGAGGCAATAAAAGATAACAGCGGAGAGGTCCATCCTGACTCTGCCGCTAAGCCGATCCTTGGGGCGCGGTCCACTGAATATGGGAATCAATTCCGAAGAAACAAATCCATAACGAGGACGAGTTCTTAATTCAATCTATCCCGATCGAACGATACCATCTTGTGTTTCTTAGCCGCGCTCCTCGAATAGGAGGAACGGGGCGCTACATCCTACCCAACTAATTGGAAGTTTCGTCCCGAAACTTAGGAATAGAACCAACCGTTAGGGATTATTTTGTTGAGGCAGAAGCTTAGAGGGGAGTGGACAATCCCGAGCTATGTGGCCTGGTCCGCCACAGTTGAAACATAGACCTTTCCTGCTATAACATCTATCGGTAGTGTGCCCACGTCTTCTACAAAAATCACAGTATGGTCTATGGTTCCCTTTGTGATGACCACCGTCGTTATGTCGTTTTGCAGCATTGTTTCCTCTATCGTCGCCTTGGCATTTGTGACTGGATGTATGCACAGCGCCGACAGAAACGTGAGGATATTGTGGTTCAAGAGATAGGGCGTGATTCATGACTTCACGCATTGTTTCGTACTGATTATTGACCACGTGCGCATGGATGGCAGGGCGCAAACCACCTTCAAACCTTCTAGCTCGACTCGCTGCATCAGGTAAATAGGCCCTAGCGAATTTGGAGAGTCGGTTGAATTCGGCGGAGTATTGCTTTACTGTCATACTGCCCTGCCTCAGTTACACGAAATCATTCTCCATTTGACGTTGTACTGGAGGGGGTATAAACTCCTCTTCAAACGCGGCACGAAAGGTCGTCCACGAGATCGCCTCCTCTCCGTGATCAAATTGGAGAGATCGTCGATGCACATTCCACCAATCGTGTGCGTTGAGGCGGAGCTGAAGTTGCGCGCAGGCGACGCGCTTCTCTTCGGGGACCTCTAGCAGAGCGAAGTGATCTTCAAGTTCGGCTAGCCAATCTAAAGCTACCACTGGGTCCTCAGTCCCGTTGAATGGGGTGTTGCGGACTTTCTTGAAGTGACCCAAGTTGAAGGCAGTCACATCCTTCGGCCTTAGGATTTGCGGCGTCTCTACTTCAAGCACGGGCTGTTCCACCGGAGTCGTTGTTGTTGCGGCGGAATGGTTGGCAGCCAAAGTCTGAACGATCTGTTGTAGGGTATCTACCTGCTTCTGTTGGACTGAGAATCGGGTTTCTAGATTGCTTTCGAACTTGGCTTGGCGAGCATCATCTCTTTGTCGTTGTGCTTCTAACATTTGCATCACCCGCTCTAGCGGGTCGACTTGAGATATGCCACGCTGGCTCTGAGAGCTTCCCGAAGTACCCGAACTGCTTTCTTGTGTTTCATTCGGTGCTTGCGCTGCAGATTGCGCTGGTGTCATTCCTTCAAAAGAAGGTAAATTACATTAGGATCATAATGTATTATGGACTTATTGCATGAACGTATCTCATTTTGGCCTAGCGAGTTCAAGAGTTCGCACAGGAATTTGATCGTTAAAGGAACTTTTCCAGCACGAAGTCTAAGAAACTTGAATCTGTGCTCTGATACCACTATGTCACGACCCGATTCCGTAGAATCGTTTGAGGCGTCCCCCGAATCGTGACCGTCGTGCGGGCCTGGGGTTGCGCCCGCACAAGGCTTTAATGATTTGCATAGCAAGCACATATTCAGAGTACGCAGATAAATTGAAACACAGATTTTGAAACATGAAAAAGTTCTCTTTATTGATAATGAACATCTATTACAAACTCCTGAACGAGTCAGCTAATATGTCGCATGGGCTTACAAAAGTGTTGACTCAAAATGAGATAGCAGTCCTGTACATTACATCCCTCTATAAACTTCAAAATGATAAGGACCTCCGGGCTGGAGGACGGCTTTGCCACGAAGCTGCATTTGTGTATGAAGAGTTACAAGCTTCTGTGTTCAAAATGCTTCAGGGGGCGCGGTGAAGATGCGCCAACAGCTGGACTGGATCGGGAAGACGACTTCGGCTCCTCGCTCGGTTCGCCTTGGTGCGGAGAACCTGTTTCAACGAGGGTCAGCATGTCGAAACATACTGGTGAAGGCGAGCTAACCGAACTATACCAATCAACACGTTGTTTTAATGAAACATGCATATTTTGTGGATTTCTATCTTGCCTTAGTTCATTTACAAGTAAGCAGCATATAGAATTTACTGAAATGAACGTGCCACCGTTCGGTGGATTTTACCTGCCCGTCTGAATTACCTGCACAATACTTACCATGCCTTCCCTGCCACGAAGACACAAGTTAGTTTGCAACAGGTTTAAATATACATAGAGATCACTGGCATGGTGCCACGAGGGACAGGTTATAGTCTCAAGGCAAAGTGACGTGCAACGCGGGTGGCGAGCCCCACTGCATAACATTTTGCCGGGTAACATACGACTATACATACGTTCCGTCCGGATCGGATCGGTCCCAGCGCCCTGGCGACCGTCCGCGGAACTCATAACATACCTTGTGCACAAGTTGTCCGTGATCAAACAACACTCATAGAAACAGTTCCATAGCATAACGGTTTGCATAGTCCTCCAGACAGTTTATTTCATAACAAGCACATTCCATACTTAGCACGATTTATAGAACAGTTATAAGCGAACTAGCATACAGTATGATAACCGTTCATAAGTTAGTTGACAAGCAATATTTCCCAAGTCTATTCCCTTTTTATCTTGATCTCTTTTATTATTACTTGGTATCGTTTGATCGGGACAAAGAAGAATGCAAGATTTTTAGGGTGTGAAGCTTGGAAGCAGGGCTAGCTAATCGGGATGGTAGCCACTCACTTGGTTGGAAGGAAAGGAGAAGGAAAGAGGCGCTTCACGACTCCGCTCGCAAGCCGCCTACTGCTCATTCACCTGCATTGCACGAACAGCTCAATCAATACTCCTTCCACTCTTTCCAATCTCGGAATTGAAATGCAGTGCAATGAACGAAAACAATGAAAACCATCGAAATCGTTCAAGGAAAACAAGCAAATCCCAAAACCAACTCAAAGCACGAAAGCAACAAGCGACATCGAAAATCCGAGGCAATAAAAGATAACAGCGGAGAGGTCCCTCCTGACTCTGCCGCTAAGCCGATCCTTGGGGCGCGGTCCACTGAATATGGGAATCAATTCCGAAGAAACAAATCCATAACGAGGACGAGTTCTTAATTCAATCTATCCCGATCGAACGATACCATCTTGTGTTTCTTAGCCGCGCTCCTCGAATAGGAGGAACGGGGCGCTACAGTAATTACTTGATAGAAGATAACTGGACAATCTGACCAATTGAGCATCAGATTTCTATTAAGATACAAAAGTTGGAAGATGGAGAACAAGAGAAACTCAAAGCAAAAGCTTGTATATAATTGTGAAAAAATACAACTATTTGTGCTGGTTTTTCCTAATCACCATGTCCAACTTTGCAGGAACCAAGGTATTAGTGCTTTTCCAGTTATATCTGTTGATGACATCGTCTAATACTTTGAAGTTAGGAAATGCTTGCAAGCTACCTAATAAGTTATAAACATTATCAAGTCAGGTATTACTTCTCGTGTTCAGATAAGTATGCAAACAATCTATATAAACAAATAAACAAAATTCAAAATCCAACGATCTATATAAGTAAATAAATAAATTCAAAATTCGAGGGGGAGCAGCCACATCCCCTCGGGACCATGTAAATATGCGACCGGTGCTAGATTCCATCACCAAAATGTACATGTTGTTGAAGAGGAGACGTTGTCGTTGGAGAGGAGACGTTGTCGTTGGAGAGGAGATGTTTGTCCTTATTTAAAGATGTACATGGTATTCATGTCTAACTAGTTTTAGAGTTGCAACAGTCATGCTATAAAAACCTTACTATCAAGGCCAATGTACAACTAAATATCCTAAACTTTTTCGGATTTGCAAGTTGTTATCGTAAAGTATTAAAATTAGCAAATTGCTACCCTAAACTGTTATAATCAGCAACAAAATATCTTAAACTTCTCCAAGTTTATAACTTGCTACCCCTATGCCGTTAATGCTGGTACCCTTCATATTTTCATATTTCTTAATGGTACCCTACCTTAACAACCCAGGGTAGCAAGTTTCAAATGGGTGAAACTTAGAAGGTATTTAGCTGCTAATTTTAATATTTCACCATAGCAAGTTGAGAATTTTAATAGTTTAGGGATAGCAACTTGGAAATCTGAAAAAGTTCTGGATATTTAGCCGCAAATTAGCCTAATTTCTATTCGATTTACAAAGTCATTTCAAAAACAAAAACAAAAAAAAATCCTAAGATAAGTTGTCGTCTCTGTATCGTATCGTTTATACGTTGTATTACAACACATTCGAAAAAGAAACGAAAAAAATGTGCTACAATAAAAAAAATATACTCTAGTTCTGATTTCGGAAAGAGAAGAGGACTAGTAACCTTGGAGTTGGGGATGGGACTGGGAGTGGCGGAAGAGGCGGACGACATCATCGGACTGGGAGAAGGAACTGAGGGACTTGAGGAGGCTGCGGAGGCCCCTGACCCTGAGGAAGGAGAAGTCGGCCGAGGCGTCGCGGAGCCCGGAGCGCAGCGTCAGCGTCACCTCCCGGTACATGCTCCGCCGCTCGAGCGAGACGACCAGCTCCGCCACCTCCGGCATGAGGTCGGCGGCCGGAGGGTCCGACTCCGGCTCCGGCGCCTCTTTCTTCATCTGCATCGTCTGCAGCGTGCACGGAAATTTCCCCTTCCACCTCGGGGAGTTTGTTTGTCCCGTTGATCCTTGGCCACCACTCGAGAAATAGTTTTCTAGCCCCTCCAGGATGTGGCCCAATCTGTCCGGGGAACCTTACCTTGGCCATGTTTGATCTGCCGAATCATGGACTTAGAAAAAAAAAATTTATTTCTTTTCTATATTTAGATGTGTTGAGTTATGGGAACTCATTTAGTCCCATATTGAATAGAAAATAAGGACCTCCTCCTATATATATGTACTCCCTATTGCAGTCTATGTTGACGATATTATAATTACTTGAGACGATATTGAAAAAATCCTACGGCTGAAGAAAATACTTGAAAAGGAATTTGGAGTTAAGGATCCGTGGCATTAAGTACTTCCTCGAAATTGAAATTGCAAGGTCATGAAAGGGTATAGTCATTTCTCAGCGAAAGTACGCTCTGGACCTTCTTTTAAAGATATGAATGTTGGGTTGTAGGGTTGCTTCTACTCCTATCAAGCAGAATCACAAGTTATGTGTTGAGGATGGTGATTATATGTATGATCCCAGAGAGCAGCATATGGAGGCAGTTCACAGAATTCTCATATATATTAAAGGAAATCCAGGAAAGGGGTTTTATGGTTCAGAAGTTTTGGACATCTAGGAGTTGAAGGCTACTGTGATGTCGATTGGGCGGGTTGTATGGACGATCGCAGGTCCACTACAGGTTACTGTATTTTTGTTGGAGACAATCTAGTATCTTGGCGCAGCAAGATGCAGTGGCTAGCTCTACAACAAAGGCTGAGTACAGGGCTATGGTAGTTAGCCTGTGCGAGATTATGTGGGTGAAGAGCTTGTTGCCTGATATGCGTTTGTTTAGAGAAGACTCCCTGCAACTTTGGTGTGACAACAAATCATCAATTGATATTGCAAATAATCCAGTTCAGCATGATCGCACCAAACATGTGGAGATTGATCAATTTTTTATCAAGGAGCAGCTGAATAGAAAAGTTTTGACTTTGAACTATGTGAAATCAACGGAGCAGTTAGCTGATTGTTTAACTAAAGGTTTATATTCTAGAAAGTTTGATATCTTTTGTAACAAGATAAGGATAATTGATATCTATCGCCCAACTTGAGGGGGAGTGTTGAGATATGGGGACTTATTAGTCACACATTGGATAGAAAGTAAGGAGGAGGCTAGCCTCCTCTTATATATATGTACCCCATATTTGAAAAATAAATCAATTAAGCCTTTCTACAAGATGTATGGAAGAAAGGGGAAGAAAAGAAAAATGATTGAAAAAAATAGGAGAAAAAGTGGCTCCTCCCACCCAACCAATGATTCACTTTTTCTCTCAATTTTCTTGGCCTTTCCAAACACCGAAAAGAAAAATCGATAGGAAGTTATTTTCCAAAGGAAATACTAAGGAATTAATTTTCTTTTCTTTCTATTCCGCGAACCAAACGAGGCCTGGTGTTATTTGGGCTAGGGTGTGAATTCAATTTTTTTAGCTATTCACCTTGAATTTTTTTTCCTAAATATATATTTGCATATGTTTACTAATTAAAATTATTCATTGAAGTTAATAGGGACAGTTATGTAATTATAAAAGATGTAATTTAATTTTTCTAAATAGTCATGTAGGCAAGTATAAAATAATATATAATAATATGATAATAATAGACTTACATGCAATTATAAAATAATATATAATAATATAATAATACTAACATAATCATAAATTTATAATATTTAATGTTGTTGTCTTTTAGTCTTTTCTAAGTAGTTTTAATAAAGATTATAATAATTATAGCAGTTGTCTTTTACTCTTTCTAATAATAATTATAGTAACACATGTGCATATGTTAAGTAGTTTTAATAAAGATTAGAATAATTATAGAAGTTTTCTTTTACTCTTTCTAATAATAATTATAGCAACACATGTGCATATGTACTAGTAATTTTAAAATCGTATTTAACATCAATTTGGTCTTTGATGTAAATTGTATAACATTCAAAACAAACGAACAAAATACTAAAGATTAGACAATTAACATTATATTGTAAATCTAAATATTTGGTTGGACAAAAAAAACCTGAATGTAATATAATGGTCATTACAAGCTTGATTGTATTACCCCCCTTTATTTTAAAACAAATTATACCATTAAACTCATATTATTGTAATTACATTACAACTTAGAACTTACATGATTACTTCTTTCTTTTTTGTGGTCTATAAAAACTATGGAGTTCTTCAATAACTCTCTAGAAGAAGAGTATCTATACGTGGGAAGGAACCCTTCAATTGGTTTTTCTCTATTATATATACTAGTAATGTGCACGTGCATTCCACGTGCGTAAAAAATATTATAAAAAAATTAAACATGAATTTATTATATAAAAAAATACCATTCGTAGGAATTGAACTCAAGCAATCAAGAAAATGTCTCCCACCTTAACCATTTGAGTTAGAGTTATTTAATTATAAATATATCATATTAGGTAGTTAAATGCTTGGCTAAGTTATTTTTAAATAATTAGTGGAGTATTTATGTAGTTATTTAGTTATCTTCTTAATAATTTTTTAATTTATTTAAATGATGATATATATAAGGCTTAGACGGTTTATTTTTTAGCCATTTCTGAGCCTCATTATATATATATATATATATATATATATATATATATATATATATAATGGAGCAGCTTGGAGGAGCGCATGGAGCTTCTTTCGCACATCCCCCTTTCCTCCTCCCTCCCGATCCTTCCCCTCCGCCCGCTTTTGGTCGCCCGCCCCCCTCTTTCCCCCTCCCCTTCTCCACCGCGGCTACCTTCCGCCCCTCCACCTACTTTCCTCTTCTTGTCTCTTGCGTCTGGATCGGGATCTGTCACGACCCGCACCCGGTGTAGGGGCACGAGTACATGGGTACGTCCAGCCTACGCCGCAGCATCGGCGGTAGAATGCTATCTAGGTCAACAATACTATCTAAATATCTCACACAATACATATAATGGTACATGTTAATGATATCTCAACTCCAAAATGGAGAACAATATGATTAAAGCGACACAATACCCAATCACAGATCTAAAGCACGATAAGATATCAAAAGAAGTCTAATATTACCACAAAGTATAACAATAACAACAACAACAATATCCAATAACAACAACAATATCCAAGTCTCAATATATACATGTTAATGTCTCATAAGAGTCAAATACAATATAAATGGCAAGCTAAGTCTCCTCAATGGCTAGTGCTACATCCTCATGATCTAGGGGTGCAACCTCTGCCGGCTCGCCATCTTGTGGCCCGTAGTACGTGGGACACATATGCTCTAACCATTCATCTGGAAAAAAGTATCCAGTTAGGATGGAGCGAAGCACACCTCTAATAGCAGTTTCAGCTAAATGATAAAGACTATAAAACAGTTGTAGTAAGTAATACATGGTGAGCTGGGAAAAATGGATCAAGAAATAAAATAGAGCAATAACTAAATAAAGAACAATGAAAAGTACATATGGCGAACAAGAGAGTATGGCAATAAAGACAATAGATAAGCAAAACTGAAACTAAGATAGCTATGATGTGTGTCCAACAAGTATAACGTGAAGCCAGCAAGAAAGCACTAAACTAGTGTGTTTTGAAATACCACTTTCGACATGTAAACAGCTAGGGGTAATATGGCTCATCGCACGTGAGGTGTGCGACTGCTATCATTCCATATTAGACCAGAAGGGGATGATTCTAGATTTTGGGAATGTTTACATGTCTACTCAAGTATTTTTTCGCCCGACTAGTATAAATGAATCCAAGTTCCGACATACAAATCAAGTACGAGGCTAGCCATATACAAGTAAGTGATGCCAATAATTGAGTCCTGATGTGATGCCAGTAATTGAGTCCTGAAGTAGAGGCCAGATAAGTATGACACACGTGTAGCAAGAGAGTGAATCCATATAATACTAATTCGTGTATCCATAGTATCGAAAAATCAGGTAAAATAATGCTATAAACCAGAATCATAGTAGATATCAAATAATGGAAACTATCAGAGAATGTACTCGCCTAAAATCCGGTGTGGAATGTCAAACAGTATCAGTATCAGTGCCTCAAAGACCTAGATATGAAATATCAAGTCAAAATAGTATTTTGGAATCATAAATATGATATACTGGCTTGAAACTAGGTCTCTAAGTCATTTCTAGGTCAACTAGGTCGTACTAGGTCAAAACCTTGATTCTGGGTTCATACTAGTCATATCTTGCTAATATCTAGGATATATTAGCTAATACCAGGTTACTAGCTAATATTAATTAATACTAGCTATTACACCATATTATATATCATATAATATATATATATAACACTAACTTCTAGTATCTATACTTAGTATCCTAAAATCACATTGATACCCTTGTATCAAGATACCTCTCTAATACCCTAGACTCATACCCCCATACAAATTCCTTAACTAGACTCCAATACCTTAGTATCTCACTAGCTTGATACCAATATCTAATACCTTGATGATCTACCCATTACCTCACTACTTTAACATTACATATCTCATTAACATACCCTAATACTTATACCTTGTTAATATCCAATGTCTTGGTATCTTGGAGTACCAACACTCTAATGCTAACACTCAACTTACCTAAACTCTAGTACCCAACTCCACCTCACAACCACTTTACTGATACTCATAATAAGCTTCACCCCCCCTTCACTCTATCTCTGGACACATGTATCAGTCATCAACTTACCTATACAGCAGCAATAAGATGGCCTGCACTGGTCAATGCCCAAACTCTCCACCCCTTCACTCAAAAAATGCAGAGCACCCAAATACTTCACCATGGGTTGTAGTATCAGTGCAAAGTTTGCACAGGAATTCTTGCACAGACATATTACCTATTGCAGTGTGTTCCAAACTTCCCTTTTTACTCTCATAACTCATACATCTACACTTACCTACTCATTACTCCCATCTACATGAACACCTATTATTTTACCCAAAATTCTAACTCATATACACCCTTAACAATCAATCCAACATTCCCGCACTCCTAGCCACTGCATCAGATCCTAACCCCTAAACTGAACAACACACAAGTGCCTCCCCCATCTAACAAATATCCAAGCCCATGCTCTACTAATACACTTGTAAACACACACTCTCGTACAATTCTGATACACCCTATCCAACATATGATACTCACCCTAAACTAAACATTGGACCTACACTCACATACCTGCATTGCCAACCTAACTGTTGCACCATTCAACTCAACTTGTCCTATATTATCTACTGATAACCTTACTCTAGAATACTCAAATACTGAACTCTCTAAACCATCTACACATGCCTCACTCCTCTTACTTGCTGTGTGTAGGCACCACACTACTCCACACTACTGTCAAGGCCCATTCCCCAGTTGCAGTCCCTTACCTGCAGTCTCTCTCCACATGTTGCCTGGAGCTGCACTCTACCCCCTCTCTCATCTGATATTGCAATTGCAACCATCTGACTTCCTCACCCTTGAAACTCCTACTTACTTGCAGTCACCCCCACATGTCTCCTTATGCCTGCAATATAGGGAGATAACCCCCTACATCGATACTCCTATAGCTAATCAATACACACACACACACACACACACACACACACACACACACACACACACCTCTTACTCTAATCCATAACTCAAAACACCCTTTCACTAAGTTCACAAACTCACTGATCACCACATGACACTCAACCTATATACCCTAAATGCAGGTACAACTACAGTACCTTCCCTCAACTTATCTGTTGCTTGTACTGGTTGTTGTAAGTACCAATGATCACATGAGCTGCTCGTACTGCATGTGCATGAGACTGCACAGGCTCACAAACTGGTATGTGCCCAATTTCCCAACCCCTCTGCCATGATATTAACTACTGCTATATATATATATATATATATATATATATATACTTATCTATGTACCACCTAGATATACTAGGATACAATCACACATAAAAACTCCAAACTCTGTAGCACCTAAGTCCTAATACATCTCAGGCACACATACACATTGTACCTTTTCAGTCTCAGTCACGCTGATACTCTCAAATTCAGTTGTTGGTTGGCCTGCTCGAGTGTTCCATTTGAACAAAGCAAGACATCCTCTCCCCCATCCTGCATTCAAGGCACTCACACTCCCCCCTTACCAACTACAGGTACTGCTGTTGTTTGCTTCTGATCAGCACAGTGCACCCAATATACTGTGCACTGGAAGCAGTCCTCTCCCATCTTGCCACTGATAACTATTTTCTCCTTTTACACATTACCGAACATTGAGTGTTCTCATAACACCCTTCTTCTCTTCTTACACTGACTGAGACCGTTGGTGCAACTGTGCATCCCTTCACTCATAGTTCACGGTTGTAAACCCCCTCACCCAAAAATAGGTATTTGGTGTGTATTTTGTAATTCTTGTATTTGTTTTAGACTTTCTTTTAAACAATTAAAATTCAATAATTTTATTAGGATACTTCACCGTGGTTTAGACATTAATAATATAGGATGGCCCCAAAATCTGTATCTTCCTTCATAGGAAGTAGCCTACACATGAGACACTACTCGTAGGATCTTTTCGTGGCACAAGAATTCGACCCCTTGGCATTAGTATGACATTGGTGTAACGACCATAGACTATGTGTTAAATATTTAGATAATCTATATATAATTTATTTATGGTCATTTTCAATTCCCAACTTCCTACAATTAGTAGCCCATAATTTTCCGTGTCAATTTAGACATTTTTTTCTTTTTATAGATTTGCATATTATTTACTACTACCTATTTTGTGGATGACCATTTAATTAATTACTTGGTTAATTAGATGATGTAATTATTTGATTTATTGTAACTAGATAAATACCTAATTATTAATTATAAAATATTTTGAGTATGGTGTTCGGTTAGAACCTTACAAAGAAATTTTCTAGAATTTATTTTTTGTGCAAATATTATTTTTAGAATTTTTAACATCATCTATAAAAATAAATATAAATATACATATGTTAATATATATATATATATATATATATAGTTAATAATAATAATAATAATAATGATAATAATAATAATAATAATAATAATAATAATAATAATAATAATAATAATAATAATAATAATAATAATAATAATAATAATAATAATAATAGTAATAATAATGGTAATAATAAGAAATAAGAAAAGAAAAAGAAAAGAAAAAGAAAAAGAAAAGAAAAGAAATAATAATAAACCTTAACCTAAAACCACTAACCAATTCCTGAACAAACTAATCCCTATTCACTACCCAAACCAACAAAGCCCCCCCCCCGCATGAAACCTATTCCCAGCCGTTTCTCTCTCCCTCTCTAAAACATATATATATACACGTATACTGTTACTAATCACAAACCCTAACTCAAACCCTAACCCTAACCGAACCCCCGGCGCCTCCGGCGACCGACCGCCGACCTCCGGTGACCGCCCCTGCTCCCGGACCGCCGCCACAGCCGCCCGTGCTGGCCGCCGCGCACCGCTTGCATACAGAAATACCACTCCGAGCACCCATCTTCTAGGTATTGTATCTTCTTCATCTGTGATCCTTTTTGCGTGCAGTTTGTTCGTGTACGTTCACAACCTAACCCTCTAGGATTTTCATTCAAGCGGGACGAGTTTCGTATCCTGGATCGGTCGAAAAATCGACCAGAAAATGACCGAAAAACTGACCAAAACAGTTCAGAATTTCGAATCCAAAACCCCATGTTCACACCCAATTTGCCATCAAACTGTTGAATATTTTCAAAAACTAATTAAAGGGTTTTTCTTCTCCATATAACCAAGAAATTTTTTGTTCTTTTAGTTTTTGTTCATTTGTTTTATGTGTTAAATTATTCAACCTCCAAATTGACCAAAAACTTGACTTTTAAAATATTGGAAAATTGTGATACGGAGCGCGTCCCGCCAAACGGGACCACCTCGTCGTATACCAATTGTACCGAAAGGCGCGTATGGTATATCCTGACGTATGGGCTTTCGTAAAAACTGATTTGGACGTGTGTGCGCGTCGGAACCAACATATATCCGTGAAAAATCCCCGTATCGTAACTTTTGCAAAATATCGTACCATATAGTGTACGCTCGTCGGAATGCGAAGAAACTTGCACCATTGGATTCGTGGTATCACGCTGGTCCTGTGATCCAAGTTTCACGCAATTCTGAGACAGTTGACCAAGTCGCCTATTTGCGGGCCCGACGGTTGACTTTTAGGGCAAATTTGTGTTCGGCTCACCGAAATCCAAAATTGGACATACCGTTGAGTTCGTACTGACGTTTAGAATTTGTTTGACCTATAATTTGTCCCATTTAGAGACATTTACCTCTGACACACTTTTCGGTGCAAAGTGGCCCACATGTGGACCCGCTTTGACACAAAACTACCGTTTCGCCCATGTGTCCAAATTGGACGAAATGGTAGTATTTTCTAGCTGTCTCGCTTATTCTGAGAACGTTGGTGATATTTATTTCAGCATCCGGAGACGTTCATTCTGATGCCATAGTTTCTGATCCATTGTGTCTGACGTCTGGACGCTTACACTTTGCAGCTTTCTTACCAGGCAAGATACCTTGCCAAATTGCTTATAGTACTTTTGCATGCTTATCATATTTTATACATTTATTATATATGTGTTTTCTTTCAGTCGTAATTATATGCTATATATATGTTGACACGCACTTGACACATAGTATCATGGGAGGGGAGGACAATCAGTAGGCGTATGGACTATGACCACTCTGGTAAACCATAGTAACTAGCACGCACTACGGTAGTTGTATCGTGCTGGTCGCTACCCTCGCGGTATATCGATTTCTGGTGTCGCGCTGGTCGCTAACCTCGCGGTATGTCGATTTTGGATGTTCCTGACGTGTGTGTGAGTTGTGAGATTAGATAGAGTATCCTACCCATGCCCATACGTCGAAAAGTTGTCCTCATTATGCATTTCATATAGATTGTCTTGTACAACGTACTTATATATTTTCTATCTATTATGCATGTTTACTGTATTCAATTGGCATGCTTCTATGTATCTTGTTACGTCCCTCTGAGGACCTGGTCCCTTTCCAGGTGTAGACGATCTTGACTATTCGTAGGAGCACGGATCATGACTTGCTACTTATCTCTTTCGATGGGGTCTTCTCTTCGAGTCTCATTGTTCATTAGATGTTCTTATGTGGTTTCTCTTATATTCTAGTTGGTAGTGAATTTGTCTCCATCCAACTACTAGTTCTTATCAAGCATTTTATACTTGATTCAGTTATATAGTTGATTGGTTATTTAATTCTGTGGATGAGATCTAGTTATGCCCTGTGACTTGTGACAATATATATACCACATGTGAGTTATTATTCATATTACAGCGTACGTATGTATTATGGTATCCATATATTGGAGTTGCCATATACATACGGCTGGCATGCTTACGTATTCCTAATCTTACATATTTTGGGACTGGGGCGTGACAACGGTGTATAATGCACACCTCATAACATCACAAGGCCACAACTCACACAATCACATCTAATATAGATAATCACACACACACACACACACACACACACACACACACACACACACACACACACACACACACATATATATATATATATATTGCTAAGTACAGATCAATATATACTATTACCTATACATATAGATATATATAAATATAGACACCTAGCATGGCAATTAGGCAAACACCTCAAGTGCATCACCAAGATACCTATGATACACCCTCCAAATATCTATTTCATGTGATACCATTACTCAAAATACATGAACCACATCCTAATATACCAAATACAATACAAATAATAGGGGAATGATCCACTAGGCATTCCATCAAACACTTGGTGTGCCATATCGGAGTTTTCTCCAAATGGATACAAAACTCAATGTAACTTCCACCATAGGCCTCCTATGAATATAATTCTTCCTCCTATGGGTATCCCTTAGCTATGGGTAGGTTCCTAATGGTCAAACACATCATTTAGAATTAAAATGATAAGGGGATTAGAAACTTTACCGATTGGAAGATGGATTCCCAATACAAAGGCACTAGTGGACACAAAATTCTCAAGAATGGACACCTCATTCAAGCTTCTCTCCTTCTAATGCTTCCTTCTTGCTAATTCAAGCTCAAGCCTCCTTGGGATGACAATAGAAAATGGTTGGGGATCAATTTGGGACTGGAAGAGGTCGGGTCTTCTTCTCAAATGGAGAAAAAAATGAGAGGAGGCTAATTAGGGTTTGTACGAGGCTATTAATGATTCAAATAAGGAATTTATATAGGGAATATGACCAGCTACTATTCATAACCCTAATGCAATAGAAAATGTCCAATAAGCCCTCATAATTAGTCATGAAGGTTTAGTTAGGAAAGAGTTTAATTAAAGGGAGTTTCTAATAAGTAGAAAGAGGGATTTCCTAATCATTGCTCTCTAATTAAATGGGTGAATCTTGACTAACCAATGGGTTCACTAATTATGTCATGATAAGTCTAGTCAGGTCCATCTAGGTTCACTAACCAACTAGTCTAACTAATGGTTAAAAACTAACTATATCAGTATATAAATACATGCAACAATACCAACATTAAAAAATAATAAAAAATACAATCACTATAAATAAATATGAATATAATTATCCACATGGGTACAAAATAGGAAAAAGATAACAATACCCCTATTCTAGAAATGTGGTAGTGATAGGATCCAAACATGCGGCCGCCAGTGGCCGTTGCCGGCCTTTGGTGGCGCCGAGGCTTTCGACTGCCCCTCAGCAAGTCCCGATCGTCTCCAGTGATGGATGGACGATAGTGACTCGACACAAGAAAGGTGTTAAAGCATCTACCTCGTCATATGCGCCTAGGCACATTCCTCCGTCGGTGGCGTGACTTGCACCTCTGATGGGTCTGCCTCGGACGGGGAAGGGAGGCGACTCTCGCTATCCGGCTTCAGCCAATCCTCCCCGAGCTTCTGGTTTCCCAACGGTCATGCCCAAATTTTTGGTATGAAACACACCCCAGGTGATTGATAAAATGTCGGATAGGGTTTCCAATAATTTTAAGACCTCGGGAATGTCACGTCCCAATTTTGTCTAATCGATAATCGTTCTCCGGACGTGATGCCGTGCACGCGTAGGACGCGCGTGCACAAGGCCTAGGCATAATAATATTCTTTAGAACACATGTAAACAGAGTACGCAAGTAAGATTTCACACCATGATATAAAGAAAAGTCTGCTTTATTAATAATGAACATCTGTTTACAGACTCTTGACCCAAAAGTAGCAAAGATGCCGCACGGGCTTACAACTTGGACGCAAAATGAGATAGCCGATCCATACATTACATCCTTTACTAATATTTCAAAAGCACAAAACACCTTGGGTGCGAGTCAGCACCATCTCCTTGTGGCTTCCAAAAGTGAGAGCGAGCTCCTTTCTTGCTTATGTACTGGTGCTCCCAAAAGTCACAATACGAACACGCCTTGATTCAGGAAGGGGGTTGGAGAAAGCTTCAGCTCCTCGCCGCGTCGCCTTGGCTCGGGGAACCTGCTGCAACGAGGGTCAGTACTTCAAAGATGTAAATCCCCTTAACCAAATTTAGGCCTACTTGGCTTATATAGAGAGACTAGGGCTAGTTTGAATCCAATTAGAAATAGAACACGGTATTTTAGATGAATTTACAATATATATATATCACTTAGTGCACCTTACCGTTGCTTCGATAATTAGAGCACTACACTAGCCATTGCCTTCCTACAAATTTCACATCCTTGTCCTAGACGTGCCAGTCATCTATTCTGACCTTTATATAACTTATAATTATGCTCTCTTGTGCTATATTTTAGTCGTACAATATTCGTCGCAGACGTTTATATTTAATTCTAAATAAATTCAACTTTGTATCATTGTGCGTTTTAATCGAAATTGGAGACACAATTTTGACCCATTTTGTGCAACCCAATTTATGATAATATTTTATTCTAAGCCTTCTATGTCCATGATGCTTGTGTCCCACCTAATTTTAGTCCCATGTACTTCTAATTAATTTTAGAACATCATTTGCATAAATTTTAATTAATTTAATTTAATTTTCATCTTTGTGTAATTTTCTAATTGTTGGGCGCTTTTATGCAAAAATGCATTGAGGTGTCCACACCATTGGACACAACACATAAAGAAACCCATTTTTCTTTCATGTGAATTTTTTCCATGATTTTTGGAATGTGCAACACAATATCACCCCCCATCTAATCCTAGCCATGCATTTCAAACCATGCAAATCCTAGCCCTCCAAACATCCCCATGTGAAGCCAAGCCCATCCCAAGGATGTTGACCAAGCCCAATTCCCTAGGTCAACCCCCAACCCTATTTCCCACATATATAAATACAATTTTTTTTCCCTTTTCTTTTCCTTTTCTATAATACCTAAACCTATTTCAGCCGACTACACCCCTTACCTTACTATTCATCGTCCTCTTCCTTCCGCCGGAGCCCACGACTGGAGCCGAGCCGGTCGCCTGACCTTCGCCTGACCTCCGTCGGACCTCCACAATCCGACCTCGACCCGCTGTCCACCGCCTCTGTAACAGTCTGCACCACCACCCACTTCATCTTCTTCTCCGATTATCTTTCCCGATCTCCCCTCGCCTAAGAACACCCCCGTTCTCCTTGACCTGTCCTCCTCCTCCGCCTGGACTTTACCACCACCATTACCACCATCACCTCCCCCCGCCAATGACTGCAAACCCGCCGGCCGAGACCACGACCCCGCTCGCCTGCACCAAGCACCGGCTGAGCAGCCCATCGTTCTCTCCTTCCTCGCCACAACCGGAACACCACTACCATCGTCCCCACGTTCTCCTCCGTCGTCCACCAGCACAGTCCCGCCATCCTCGCCTGACCTCGTACCCCTCGTCGACTTCCCTGCCACTCCACCGTCGAGACCCCTGCGGCGCAGACCGCTGAACACCATCGACACAACCACCCTCTTCTCTCCCCCTCGACTCACCTCGATGAACCCATCTTCTCCGCCTGACTCGACTCCTCCTCCTCGTCGTCTGAAGCCTTCGGTCATCTTGTTCTTTATCCATCCCTATCATCATTACCATTATCATCTTCATAATCATCATAATCATCACCATCATCACCTTAATCATCATAATCTTTATCATCATCATAATCATCATCCCCTTAATCACCATCACCTTAACCTTAATCACCATCATCATCATCCTTTCATCATTCCTATCATCATCACCTTCATCATCAACATTATTATCACCCTAATCACCATCATCACCCTAATCATCATAATCATCACCATCATCATTACCCTCATCCTCACCATCATCATTACCCTCATCATCACAATCATCATTACCCTCATCATCATCATCGATATCATTATCGTCATCGTGGACCCGTCACCCTCGCAGAAGACGACCTGCAGCAGTCACCCCCGATCTTCGTACCCGTGCACGCTAACCCCGAGGTTGGAACCTGTCTCTCTCCTTTCATTTTTATGCGTTTTTGTGTGAATAATATTAGGTTAGCATGTTTCTTTATGACAGTTTAGTTAGTTGGTTGATTGCAGACCCGTGTCGGTGAACCCAATGACTAGTGTGCTCGTACATGTGTGTGTGCGTGTGTGTGTGTATATAATATTAGTTGTTATATATATATATAAATTATGGATATATATCAGTAATTAAATGCTAAACCTAATTATGATTATATATTAACCCTAAGAACATATTAGTTGACTGCCTTGTGTACATTAACATACTGGCTTAGACACATGTTAGTTGGCTGTCTAATTTTGATACAGCATTTAATATAGGACACTCGCGTAATTAGACGCGTATTTGACCCTGTTAGTCAACCAGTGTCACCCCTAGCGTACCCTCTGAGTCCAGTATATTTATGGTTGTGTATGTGCTAGTGTAATTGCTGATATTATATTGTATTATATTATATGTATATAGGATATCATATTGTTCTGCGAGACTTCAGGAGCAGGTTATTGGTACTTCGCAGCTTTCTTGTCAAGCAAGTATACCTTGCCATTGTACTGTAATTTATATTCCATATGATGCATGCATTTTATTTCTGTCATTTAGTTCATATATTTTAACTGCTATATAAACTGCGCGTCCAAGGAAACTTGGGTGCAACGACGGTGGCGTCATATTTTATTTTTATTATGTATATGCATGTTGACCTAGTTTATGAGACCGCCCCATTATCATGAGGCATTCTTAGGTTTCATTGGCCGTGACACAGCTGTTACACGAGTGTGAGTCTCATGTAGGACACGGACTTGCGTGACGGGTTTGGCCACCTGTACGTATGGGACGTGCGATAGGGATAATTGCCGATAGAAACTTTGTATGCTAGTGGACCTGAAAGTTATTTAGAGGTATCATTGTGTCATGGATGTGACATGCTTAGAGCATGGGGTGGAGAGAACAACAAGTAAGGCGTTTGGGCTCCTTTGCACTTTTTTTTTGTAACTCGCACGCTCCACCGGAGATGCGTGGTCGTGATGACCCCTATATTAACTGGCGGCCTCTGTCGTTCAAAAGACGACATGCTTTTTAGGCCCCTGAATCTCCCAGAGAATCATGCCAATTCCATTTTAGCCAGATAGCCCACGCGTTGGAAAGTTGTTCTCAAACTGCATTCACATAGATGGTTAGGCGACCTATTGGATGTTTATTTTACAGTACTTATTGGCATGCTTCTATGTATCTTGTTATATCCCTCTGAGGACCTGGTCCCTTTCCAGGTGTAGATGTTCATGAGTATTAGCATGAGCATGGATCCGGACTTGCTACTTATATTTCGAGAAGGTCTTCTCTTCGAGTCTCATTGATTGTTAGTTGATGTACTTATATTGTTTTGTTTATTTTATATTCTAGTTTGGTAGTGGATTTGTTTCCACCCAACTATCATCCTTTGATACTTCATATTGAGATTTAGTTACATAGTTATTGGTTATTTATTTTATAATTTCTATAGATGAGATTTAGAGTTATACCCTGTGACTTGTGACATATTTACCACTTATGAATTATTGTTCATAATACAGCGTACGTATGTGTTGTGGTTTCCATATATTGGAGTTGTTATATACATGCGGCTGGTATGCTTACGTGTTCCTAGTCCTACGTATTTTGGGACTGGAGCGTGCCAAAAGAGTACCGGTGAGGGTGAGCTAACCCAACTTCACCAAAATTTATAACGAATTCATATGAGCATGCAATATTTTATTTATGTGATCTTTCTATCTTGCCTTAGTTTAATTCTTGCATAAGATAGAGTAAAATGACATAACCAAATGTGCCACTGCTCGGTGACTTTACCTGTACCATCTGAACCACCTGTACAAAACTTATCATGACCTTCCCTGCCACGAAGACATAGTTAATCTGCACAGTTTAAATATACATAACAATCACTTGGTTGGACTAGGGATGGGTCAGCTGCCATTCCGCCTCGGATAACTAGCCCTTGGCGGACGCACGGACCCATCCAATGCTAGGACTACACTAGCAAATTGTTCTACCCGGGACGAAGCGGTCCCAGTGCCCCGGCGACCGTTCGTAGAACGATATCCCTTGTATACAAGTTGTCCAAGACCATATTTCCCCAACCAACTAAGTTATCAATTGAGATACATATTCAAGCAATATAAGTAAATAACTTCATGCGTTTCCTGTAGTTTAAGCTACTTGCATAATTTAACACATTCCACCATTTTGCACCATGCATGAACAGTTATAGATGAATGAGTTCTAACTACAACTGACATAAGATGGCTATATGTATAACGGATATGCACGCATCAATGTGATCATTTAGATTTTTGTGTGACAAGCAATATTAGTGTTTCAAATCTACTTCTTCTTTATTCTGACTCAATCTTATTGTTTTGGAATTGTTTGATCGAAATGCACAAATGAGTCAATTTACTTTAGAACAAAGACTTGGAAGAAGGGAGCTAATCGAAGTAAGCCACTCACAAGTTTGTGAACTAGAAGAGAGAAGGAGAGATCTTTAAGACTCCGCTAGCGCGTCGCCTATACGTTCACCTGCACGCACCAACAGCTGATCAATATCTCCTGCTTTGGTCTCCGAGATTCGATACGAAATACGAAATCCTAAGAATGAAAGCAATGAAATCCATCAAAACCATTCAAGAAAATGCAAGTCATAAAACCAACAAGAAAGTAACCAAGCGGCATCGAAAACGGGCAAGGAAACCAGCACAACGGAAAGGCCCCTCCCGACTCTGCCGCTGAGTCCTTCCTTGAGGCATGATCCGTTGAATATGGAACCTGATTTCGAAGAAACCAATCCATAACGAGAAAAGGATCTTGATTCAATCTGTCCCGATCGAACGATACCAAGTATTTCTTAGTCGCGCTCCCCGAATAGGGGGGACGGGGCACTACAGGGAGTGGCTACTATCTCTTGGGCAGATCGATGCAAGCCTGACCTGGCGAGGGATGACATTGAGATGTACTTCGTGGCACCCAGTCTTAAAGAAGAAAGAAATGTCATTTCTAACACCAAAGAGGTCATCATCGAAACAGAAGTGTTTTGGAAGAACATTATTATCCTCTATATTATGGGAGCCCGACCTTACTTCGGTCAGCTAAAGGGATTCACCTTGCAAATGTGAAGACCTAAAGGAATCATGGACATTTACTCTAGGGAGGATGGCTTCTTTTTCATCAAGTTTGGGATATCGGAAGATTTAGAAAGGGTGATCCAGAATGGCACTTGGACATTCGATGGGAGACTGGTTGTCCTAAGAAGATGGGACCCCTCTACTAGTTTTGAACATGATCGGCTGGAAACAGTTCCTATCTGGATTAGGTTCCCTTGGCTTTTATCCCAAGTATGGAGTGTCCCGGCTATTATGAAGCTGGCTAGCGGAATTGGAATACCCCTTCAGCCAGACAAATACACGACTGATAGAGCTTGATTATCCTTTACAAGAGTTTTTGTTGAGATCAGTGCGGCTGATAAGCTTCCTGACAATATGGAGGTTGATCTTCCGACAGGCGAAACCATTTTCCAAAAATTTAAGTATGAATGGGTTTTGCCTTGTTGTAATTCCTGCCAAAGCTTTGAATACATCGTATCCCAGTATTCGAACACTAGAGTTATCCGGGAGGCCACTAAGCAAGTCCCTTGCTCTAGTACAGAGGTGTCAATACCTACTTGAGTAACTAGAGCCATTACGTCTATCCCTAGCTCGAGGGGAGAGGAAGTGGACTTAACTATGGAGCAAATGAGTATGGACACGGATAAGCTAGCCCTGTAAGAGGCTCCCCAATCCTCTCTACTGGGGAAGAGAATGGGGGCTGAGAACAAGAAAGAAGGGATATGGGGAGGAAATGAGGAGACACAACATGCGATGCTAGTATTCGCTGCTGACAACCAACAGGGGGAAGATAACTCTAACCTGGTCAAGTTTAGTATTAAGACTGTTAACCAAGAAGGTAATCATGTCAGAGTTAGGAGAAGACTGACAAGTGGAGGAGCGCTCTGTATAGTTTCTCCTGTGGACAAATCCTCAAAGACCCCAAGTAAAGATGATTGATAACTCGACGGGCAACAAATTAGCCAGGAACCATTGACGTACCCGAATCCTATTTGGCAAGCAAAAGTGGAATCCAAAGCAGGAGATGGCAAAGCAAAAAAAGTATGGACTCTCCCACCCTCTGAGAGAGAGTTTGCATATCAACAAGGGAACCCACCAACGTAATTTATGACTATATTCACATGGAATATGAGATGGGCAAATTCGATAGGTAGGTGGAGAAATATTTTGCGGTACAATAATAAATCCAAGTGCTATATCATCAATATTTTGGAATCTAAAGTAAGATCAAAAATTTTGATTAATAGGCGTACTCCATCGCACTGGACATCCGTCCATAACCTAGATTGTAGCGATATAGCTCGAATCTGGGTTATGTGGGACACCAGAATTTGGCAGGAAGATTTGATACAACGATCGGACCAACTCCTCACCATTAAATTTACTAACAATTGGGGGCTTCAAATTGTGGTAAGAGCGTTGTACGGTCAAAATGACGGAATCAAGCGTCTAGGGTTGTGGAATGACATTACGATGAACAGCACACTTATTGGAGATAGATGGCTGTTAGTGGTGGTGAGAGACTTCAATGGCACCTTATTCGCCCATGAAAAAATTGAAGGTCGCCCAGTGCAATAAGCGATTCTCTCAAAATTTTAACATTGTATCTTATCCCCAGGACTCAGGTTCATGGATAAGACTGGACATATATAGACGTTGAATAATAGGACGATAACCTCGGATTATCGTTCAGCTTGACCGTGCTCTCTGTAACGTGATATTGTTGGAAACATTCCAGTGTTGTAGGAAAAAATGCTTAATACCTGGAGCTAGTGATCACTCTCCTATTGTTATAAGACTGGCAGAAGTGCTTGTTATCAAAGGGAGACCTTTCAGATTCAACAACGCTTGGATTCATATGGAATGCTACAAGGAGGTAGTTCAGCAAGGTTGGCAGACTGGGTTGACTGGAACTACTCAGTTCAAGATTTTTCAAAAGTTGAAAGCTATTAAAGGCCTTCTCAAAGCCTGGAATAAAGGCAGACCTCCTACTCCTCTCCAAGAACTGGAGGACAAGCTGGTTGACATTCAAATGAGAGTTCAGCTAGACCCGCTTAATTCTACCCTCACGGAAGAGGAGGTAGCCCTTCAAGATCGTATATGCAAGGATATTTTCTTAGATGAGGTCCAGATCAGACAAAGAGCTAAATGCAGCTAGCTCAGATATGGAGATAGATGTTCTAAATTCTTTCATGCTACTGTCAAGTTTAGACAGAGTCAAAATACCATACACGGATTGCTTGATCTTGATGGAATTCTCATTACTAGGGATGAGGGTATTCAGAATAAGGCGGTTCGGTATTTTTGGGACCTCTATAACCAGATCTCCTACCCGAATGACTTTTTATACTTTGATTTTAAGAAGATGGTCTCTTGGTGAGATAATACTAATTTACTGATAACGGTGTCGATGGAAGAGATACATTATATTGTTAGTAATGCAGACCCTACCAAATTTCCAGGACCGGATGGCTTTGGGGCGGCCTTCATAAAAAATATTGGGAGATGATTAAGGTCTACATCCTGGATGCGGTGAGAGGTTTTTTTTTTATCTCTGGTAAACTGCTGAAGGAGCTCAACCACACGTTTGTGGTCTTAATAGCTAAGGTGGAGGGTGCGACTGAACCGGGATACTTCAGGCCGATTGTATGCTGTAACTTCTTATACAAGATTATAACCCACCTGATGTGTGACCGGATGAGGATGTTATAAAAGAGCTTAACTCCCCCAATCAGACAACCTTCATCAAAGGGCGCTCCATCTCAGAGAATTGTCTGCTGGCTCATGAACTTATTAGGAATTTCAACAAGCAGGGAGGTAACAAAGCATGTCTTAAGCTGGACCTCAGAAAAGCTTATGATATAGTAAACTTGGACTTCTTTTGCCACATCATGATCTGCATGGATTTTGACAGATGGTGGGTGGACAGGGTGAGGGAGTGTGTATGCTCTACATTATTCTTGATTATGATTAGGGGTCAGCCAGAGGGATTTTTGGAAGCAACAGAGGCCTGAGATAAAGGGATCCCCTCTCTCCCTATCTCTTTGTTATGGTCATGGAATTCCTCACTTGTCTTTTAGATGATGAGACAATGGACGGTTTGATTACTCCTATATTTCAGAAGGTGAACCATGTGGTTTTCTATCAAATTTATGTTGATGACCTTCTGGTTTTCGTCGAACCAGCTGACAGATGCCTGGACACTCTTAAGCGTATATTTCATACCATAGAAAAATGGTCGGGTTTGCAGATGAACAAGAACAAAAGCCAAATGTTTCTGAACCATACTTGTGATAATAAAGAGGCATGGCTGGCCAAATGGGTATTTTGAGACTCGTCTCACTGTTCTAGTATACGTACCCGATATACGTATATTATGCATGTATAGCTTGCTTATTATTTAATTATTTATATCTTGATTTATGCCATTCATGCATTGCCTATGTTATTTTTGTAAATTTTTCTTAGTTGCATGCTTTGGACCGTTGGTCCCTTGGTTTTCTTGGTGGATGGCTGTGATGAACCCGGGAGAGGGCATGTATTATTATCCAATGGCCAACAATGAACCATTTGCCTATATAAGCAAACATTTATCTTTCCTTCAAATTTTTTCCTTTTATTTCTCTTTCCTTCTTCGTTTTTTCCCCAGCAGAGAGCAGCAGTCGAGCTTTGCCTTGGCCGTGGGTAACCTTGGAAGTTTTGGTATTAGGCTAGAACTTGACCGTATACAAGTACATCTTGCCAACCGAAGGAACAACTATGGATCTTATTTTGATTCTTAGTATAACTTGTTAAATCACTTGATATGTTTTATTTGCTTAATACTTAGAACTTGTCTTCATGATGATTTTGATTTTCTTGTATTGTTGCTTATGGAGTCCGAGAACGCATACCAGATAATACAAAGTTGGCCTGAGAATGTATACAAAAGTATGCAGGGAACCCTTGTCGCATAAGCGAAGTTTCAGTGAGCGCACTTGTGTGTGTTTCATAAATTTCTTAGAAAGTGCGCCAAGATATGTTGAGTACTCTGGGCGCACTTCTTTACTCCTACGTACATTTTATACTATGGTAATTCCTTAAAAAGTACGCCAAATCTCCCTTGGCGCACTTTTGAATGGATCTGCAAGTCATCAAGAATATGCGCCACTGCTTAAAAGTCAAGTTGGCACACTTTGCAGATATTACAGAGTTGGCGCACTCTAGAAAATTTTTCTTACCGGCGTACTTTGTTGCTTCTGGAGAATGGCGCACTCTGCTATGTGGCACACTATGTGGCATTATCCAGAGACGACATACTTTGTAGTCTTTCGTACTACTTAATGACTAAGCAATGACTTTGACCATTCTCGAGAATTGTGTTCTCGACTGCAGTATTGTCTTAACGGTTGTGCCATACTTCGAGACTTGTGCTTTATCTTTTAGTAGACCTTCTTGAACCCGTTTGTGCGCCAAATCTGTCTTTGACAATTTGTGCGTCAATACTCGTCTGTGCGCCATATCTATTTTTGGAAATTTATGTGCCAAGACCCGTTTGTACGCCACATCTGTTTTTGCCTATTTGTGCGCCAAGATCCATTTGTGCGCCAAATCTATTTTTGGCCATTTGTGTGCTAATACCCGTTTGTGTGCCAATGGTGGTTTGTGACCTATTGTGCACGGATATTATTTTTTTGCTTGATTTTATGCGTCTACCCTGAATTGTTAATTTATGCGCCTACATGCCCGTATTCTCTTTAATATGCTTAGCTCTTAATGATTCTCTAGTTCTCTTTTATCCTATTATTTTAGTTAATCGTGATTATTTTCTGAACCTGACATCCTTGATATTGATCATAATTTTTTGACATAATCTAGTGATTATACATTATAAATGAACTCCTAAATCTTGACATGGAACTGATCATGTATTGATAATCCTGATATTGTATTGATAATGCTGATAGTGGCTCGACGTAGCAAACCATCCTGATACTCCTGATCCTGATAATCCTGATAATGGCTCGACGTAGCGCACTTCTGACTTGATAATTCTTGTAACTGTCCTTATCAAGGCTATTAGTAGCACATGTATTGCATGAGCTGTATCCCCGTGGTTGATTTTTATTGAATTGGTCAAGTTACTGTCATATCTTGCATAATGTCTAAGGCAGATTCCTGAGCACCATGGTCGAAAATTCTTCACAATTATCTTGGCTAATAACTAGAATAATAATCTAGAAAGTATCTAGAGAGATTTTCTGGTTACTTGCAATCAGGGCATCCCAGCGACACCTGATGGATTTTGAGCTCTCCGTCGAGAGGGACACACTTCTAGCACACCGTCGAGTGTTGCACTACCAGAAAAGATAAAAAAATAATTATACCTAATAAATCTATACTATGTACCTGTTCGTCGGGATAATCCAGATAGTCTGTAGGGCATATGGATGTAAGGAATCTCCAACTGCATGTGTTAGTAACTAGGACTGTAATAACCCTAATTAGTTAATGATAGCAAGCCGTAGGGCATGATTAGTCGTGATTGCTTGAATTCCAGTCTAGTCTAGTCCCGTCCTGATTTATTTTCAACAACTGATCCCGACAACAGTAATTGAAGCCTGACTCCAGATATCCTTGTTTAATACTGCAGAGCATGTTTAACTGTTATTTTTTTACCTGCTGCACTTATTTAAATGTTCCTTGTACTATTTCTTACTGATTTATTTGTATGCTGGTTTTAGTTCATAAGTTTGGCTCCCTTGCGGTACTTGTTATTTTGGGGTCTGACTTAACTTGTTTTGTACGGCCAAATTTTGGAGCAGAACCGTATGATCTCCCGTACTTCCCACCTCAAGATGGTGAATACGAGGAGCACCCGAGGACATGAGTGGGTTTCTTATTCATCACTCACTTGATCTTGTACCTATTACTTTGAGGCATCTAGCCACCGAGCATGTGTTTATTTCGTGTTTTGGAACTTGACATTCTAGCATGCGGGCCTATATTTAAAGAATATTCTTGACTATAGCTAGAGCTGATCATGTAATAAGGTACTCTTATTATTTTTTTATTTTTTAACTAGCTTCATGATCATCTGTATGTATAGTTTGAGATGCCTTACTATTATATGTTTGGTGATCATACATCTTGTAACTTGTTGCTTGCTTGAGATTGAGAACCTAGGATCCTTGACCCAAGATTGCCTGATGGATTGCAGAGTAAACCCTCACATGTCTAGACAGCTGTGACCATATTTCGGGATATAGAGTACTCTGGTATACGTAGCTGGCTTTGTCTGCCCCCGCTCTCCAGTATTCTGGTTCTGGGGCGTGACACGGTTTAAGTGGTGGCCCATGCAGGTCTGAAAATTCAGAAGTGTGGGGTTTTTACCGATGTTTAGAGGTCTCAATCATGCTACTCTTTAATCTCCTCCATTGTCAAATTTATATCCCTGAAATCTTGATTCAATATCTGCCTTCATTATCGATCAATTATGTTCGTCCCTTGGTGATCCTTGTGTCATTTTTCATTCAAGGACATTATTCCTGGTCCTTATGATCATCCAGCCCGAGTTTCTCCAGTAGCAGGACAACATTCCGATGTCCAACAAACCCTTGAGGTTCAGCCTCAGCATTCTGGTTCTGGGACGTGACAGACATAATGGAAGGAATGCAATCCATCAGAATCCTGCTCTTCAGTATTCTGGTTCTGGGACGTGACAGACATAATGGAAGGAATGCTTCCGGTGAGATACTTGGGTCTTCCACTCTTAATCAACTATGCTGCTAATACGGAATGTAAAGGTCTTCTCAATTACACACAATCGAGTCTAGAGGGATGGCAGGCACAGGTGATATCCTTTGGGGGGAGGATTGAACTTATTAAAGCCGTAATTGAGGCGGTTGCATTTTTCTGGCTCCAGGCCATTATGCTGCCCAAGGGTAGGATGAAGAAAATTAAAAGCATATGTGCGGACTTCTTCTGGAAATGAGGCATATACGCAATTTGTTGGGATGAGTTGTATCGGCCTAAAAAGGAATGTGGAGTTGGACTGCGATCTTTGGGTCTTCTCCGAAAAACTGCATATCTCAAATTATTTTGGAGATTCACCAATGGTAAGTCTCTGTGGGCCAAATGGTTCAAGGGAAGGTACTTTCCGAAGGGGGACTTCTAGTCAGCTAGTAGCAATAACAACTTCTCGGTCACCGTTAAAGCTTTGTTGATGACGAGAATAAAGGCTAAGGGTAAATTGACGAGAGTCATAGGGGCTGGGGCCCAAACAAATATTTAGCATGACCCCCTGGATTGGGCACACTAGCCTGATTGAGAGGGAGGGATGGCATGTTGATCAGCTGATGGGATCCACAAATATAGTTAGCAGCCTAATCCAGGAAAGAGAGTGGAAGATCTAGGGCCATTTCATCGAGGCAGCCCATGTAGAAGATATCCGGGCAGTGGAGATTGATAGACAAGCGATGGAGGATTACTGGAACTAGACAGACATGGAGAAAGACACTTTCAAGTTCAGTACAACCATGAATCAGATACGGACCGATCATGAGGAGGTTGATTGGACGGAGGTGGTTTGGACCAAAGGGGTTGTAGTTAAAATGTCGTTGTGCTTATACTGAGTTATTAGGAATTGACTTCTCATCCGAGACAGGTTGAGTAATTTTGGCATCCACTGTGAGGACATGAAGTGTAGTTTATGCGGTAAACATGATGAGACCAGGGATCATTTGTTCTTTGCTTGTGATGTTAGTTGGGAGATCTGGATTGCGCAGAGAAGTAAATTGGGGCAAACCGATGTTCATTGTAGAGAGCTGGCTGCATCCTTGAATGATATTAAAGCTCAAAAGGGGAAAGGGGAGAGAGGCTATCGCCGTCTAAGAATAATGTTTGGGGCGGTGGTATGGCATGTTTGGAGGGAACTCAACCGGCGTATCATTGAGGGCCGTCCCCTTAGTACTTTTGTTGTACAAAAAAAACATAGATGCTGACATAGATTTCTTAGACCCCAGATGACTCATTTTGTAATCTGGGATAGATCTAAGTTATAATTATCATTGATCAATAATATTTACATTCTTCAAATATATATATATATATATATATATATATATATATATATATATATATATATATATATGAAAAAATCTTAAATACAAATGTGTATCGATACGAGCAAAATTTGAACATTGAAACCGCATCCAATGGTCAAGATTGGAAGGACTTTTTTGTACTTTTACAATTTTATAATACAATTGTATAGGATGTGAGAAAATTAAAAGGGTACATCAAGTAGGAAAGGGGGCATAACTTAAAAGGGAGAGAAAAATAATTCTTCAAGTTTTTTTAATTTTTTTATTTATTATAACAAATTGTTAAAAAAAAGGGGCTTATAGTAATAGACTTATCAACAGAGGGTGTACCATGATTAAAAAAGTTGGAAAGGGATAGTACAAAATTTCCCCTTCTTTGTTTTATTTACGTACCTTATTTGTTTTGTATATACGACAAAAGATAAATTAAGTTGGAGACAATTGGCATAGGCTCATTTTTGTTAATATGGAACTAGGGCTGCAAACGAGCCAAGCCGTTCGCAAGCCGCTCGAAGCTCGGCTTGATAAAAGCTCGTTTGAGCTCGGTTCGTTTAGTAAACAAGCCAAGCTCAAGCTTCATTTTCGAGCTCGTTTAATAAACGAGCCAAGCTCAAGCTTAGAAGTACTCGGCTCGTTTGAGCTCGCGAGCTGGTTCGTTTAGAAGCTTGCGAGCTGACTCGTAAGCTGGCTCGTTTAGAAGCTTATTTAGGAGCTCGTTGCTGGCAGTTTACAAATTTATTTTGTTATTTAAATTTAAATTTGTTCTTTGTTGAATTCTAATTTTATGCATGTTTGTATAACAATATGGTTGTGTGCATTGTATATAATTATATGTCCTTAATAATTGATATTAAAGAACTTTTCGGATCGGTTTTCGGTTTTGGATTCCGAAATCCGAACCGAACCAAAAACCGAATCACTACATTATAAAAGAAAAAAAATTGGTTTTTATGAATTTGATATACACTCACCACTTGGTATAAAATTAGTTTATTGTTATTTTTGGTACACAATTTTGGTTTTTCTCAGTTGGGTTTGATTTTTTTTCGGTTTTTATGAATTTGGTATACACTCACCACTTGGACCTAAAAAACCGAACCGACCGAGAACCGAACCGATTTAATTCGGTTCAGTTTTTTTCGGTCTTTACAAATTCGGTTCGGTTTTCGGTTTTGCAAAAAGCGATTTTCGGTTCAGTCGGTTTTTAGATATTCGGTTCGGTTAGAATCGAACCGCACCGTTGCTCACCCCTAGGTCATAAGACCAAAAGTGCAAAGCCAGCTCGACCTAGACACATGTAGAGAGCCGGTCTGAGCTAGACCGGACGGGGCCTAGGTAAAGACCAGCTCTGGGCTGATCGATTCTCTTTGCTTAAAAAAACATTGACTTGGGCCTTAGGCCTTGGCCAACTATAATACTAATAAAAATAATAAAGATGGAAGAATAATGAAAGCAGTTAACAATAAAAATAATGAGTAGTTAAGAAAAATGAATAAATTTATTAATTATGAAATTTCCAATATATGCTTTGTGTTTGACAAACACTATTTGTTGATATGACTTGTGTTTTACGTATTGTTTTTCAACCTCTCTTCAAACTTATTTTGTGATATTTGTTATTAGGGGTTGACCCATATGGTTTTATGTGACCAAATATTGTAGCTGGAGTTAGCAGATCTACCACTTATGTCGTTCGATCACAATATCTGGCTATACAAAACCAGAAATGTCAACCCCTAATAGCAACTCTAGTAGAAAGTACAACAAAGAAAACTTGCAGAGATGTTGAAAACCGAAACACAAAACACAAGTCATATTAACAAGCACATATCTAACAAGAAGCATATATTGGGAAATGGCAAGTAAAACAATAAGTAGAAGATAATTGATGTAGCTAATTCTTCTGGTTGATACATAATAATTACAACTATCTAAGTTTCCAACGCTAATAAATACATAAATTAAAAAAGATATTTTGTTAAAATACAAATTTCTTAAACTCCATTCTCCACGCCCTATGGTCCTTACTTTACTCAAGATGGTAGATACTAGATACAAAGGTCAAAATGCCTATATAATGCTCCTGTGTCATTCTTAGGCACCATTTAAATTATTTTCCACAATTTGTGAATTTAACATGAATTGCACCCATGAGTCAAATTGGGTTTATAACATTCTTATTATAAACTCTGCTAAAGTATTCTCAAATACTTGACTAACTGTGATGGTGGGGCTCTCCTCCTTCGTTGCCTTGTACCACCTATGGTTGTACCTGTTGACATTGCACACCGTGTGATTGTTGCAATTGTTGTTGTTCATTATCTACGGACTTTAGATTGTGTAGTGATGAAGTAGGCAATTCATCAAAGAGAACTCAAGCTTGATTAGAAGTATTAGAGGGTAGAAAAAAAATTGTTGTAGCAAATTTGGATAAATCAATATTTATTTATATGAATTTTCTGGGTGCCAAATGGCTACAAATAAATTGCAATATAGTTCTAATGGGAGTATTTTACTATTTTGTCCAGTCAAATTATGAGGGTATTTTGGTAAAACAAAAATCTATTAACGATTATTAACGTATCAAAGGGGTTAAGGTGTGGCTCGAGGAGCGGAGGAGTTTCCTGGGCCGTCCTCTGATCTGGCTTTGACTGAATGGTCCAGATCGAACCTCCTGGGTCTGAAGAGTTGGACCCTACTCTACCGAGATAGGAGACCGAGTCGGGCCCAGACCCGGATCCTGGATTTGAAAACCCAGCCTGACGTGGTATGCATAACGGACTAGTTCGATTCCTAGAATTGATCGGATCTGAGTCGACCCAGCACTAGTTTGACCCGGTCGGACATGGGCCGGTATCAAGACCACCCAGCCCATTTAAACACCTTGAGTGAACTTTGTCATCTTAACATATATATATATTATTGTCATGAGGAGCATGCACTGATCATTTGTGGTTCCGGTTTAAAAATGCAAACAACCTAATCTACTCCTATCTTAATTTTATTGTTATTCTTTTCCATGGTGATCACTACCAAACATTAGTACGTTGATGCCATTATTGAATTTATCTATTACAATATTGCTATAATCTAATCTAATTTATCGTCCTTTGGTTAGGTCATCATACTTTGTTTTAGGGTGGGTCACGCAAATCTACGGAAGAAGCTTTTTGTCGTCTTTTAACTATTTATGGTAACTATTATGAGTTTGTAGGTCTGTAATCTCAACACACAAAAGATTATAGGTCCATGGCATACATCCAAAAACATGATTGCCTTCTAAAGCATAATCCTAATCATAACGCATAATAATGGGCGAAAGATCATCTGCTTTCTTTAATTGCGTATATAACACAATTGAAGTTTAAGCACATATTAACGTTAACCTTCATATAGTTTGTATTACGAGCTATTTGGATTCTTATAACTTCTCGAAAGTATAAAAGTATCACTTTTAATATATTATAAAATAGTACAATAAAAATGTGAATGTATCATTTTTTAAAAATATGTTTGAATGCATAGTTTTTTGTTCTCGCAAGTGAGGAGTTTGAAATCATTTTATTTGGATGACCATATGAAAGAGTGGGTGAAAATTAAAAAAAGTAGAGAACATAGCCACTTACAGTGGAGTTGCAATCTATTTTTTCTACAACTGAAAAATAAAGAAATGACACTTTCGGTTGTAATAAAATGTCATATCATAACCACTTACAATAGAATTTCAATGTCGATCTAAAACAAGTCAATAAGAAGAAATAATAATTTTATTAATGGATGATGTAAAAAGTCTTACAACTATGAATATATATAGTGAGAGAACGGATCCATGTCCGCATAGGAGTAGGAGAAGCAATATGTATCAATATAGGAGAAGAATCTAATCATAAATCTAATTAATAACTAATCCTAACTATAATTAATCTTAACACCCCCTTCAAACTCATGGTGGGTCAAACAACATGAGTTTGTCCAATAGAAACTGAAATCGCGGTGTGGGGTGTGTGACTTTGTAAAAAAATCTGCCAGCTGATCAACTGAAGTCACATGTGGTAGAAAAATAGTGCCTTTCAAAAAGTGTTGACGGACGAAGTGACAATCAATCTCAATATGCTTTGGCCGTTCATGAAAAATTGGATTTGTTTGCAATCTGTATAGCACTCTTGTTGTCACAATAAAGATGTGTAGGTCCTGTAGGAGGAATGTCCATATCAGAGAGCAGTCTACGTACATGGACGATTTTTCTGATGGTGGCAGCCATAGCTCTATGATCAGCCTCAGTAGAAGAACATGCAATAACTTCTTGTTTCTTGCTTTGCCATGAGATCAACGAATCACCAAGAAACAAACAGAATCCTGTAGTAGAACGTCTGTGGTCGGATCTCCTGCCTAATCTGCATCAGAAAATGCTCGAAGCTCTAGCGTAGATGTAGAAGACATAAATAATGAGCACGTAAACCCTGAAGATATCGGAGAATCCGGAATAATGCACTATAGTGAGCTGATCGAGGCGAGGAAATGAACTGACTAACAATACTAACCGCATGAGAAATATTTGGCCTGGTCAAACAGATACACAAGTTGACCCACTAGCCGCCTGTAGCGAGTAGGATGTGTCAGAGGCTCACCATCTGTGGGACGAAGCTTCACATGAAGCTCTAAAGGAGTATCAACTGTGCGACTATCTGATAGACTAGTAGACGAAATAATCTTCAAAGTATATTTCTGCTGAGAAACAAGTATCCCTCTCTTACCTTGTGCAATATCTAGTCCAAGAAAATATTGAAGATTTCTAAGGTCTTTCATCTGAAACTGCTGATGAAGGTACCTCTGAGTAGCATCATCGCCAGTCAAAATTATGTCATCCACATAGAGTAAAATAAGAACTCGTCCCTGCGGTGACGACCGCACAAAAAGAGAATGATCCTAAGAACACTGCTAAAAACTTGCCTCACAAATAACACTCTGGAAACACTCAAACCAAGCTCAGAGAGCTTGCTTGAGACCATAGATAGCACGACGAAGGCTACAAACATGTCCCAACGTAGTAGAAGACCTGAATGGGGCTCCATATAGACAACATCGGATAAAGAACCATAAAGAAAGACGTTCTTCACATACTTCTGATAGAATGACCATTGACGAGCGACAACAACAACTAGTTATATACGAACTGTGGTCATTTGAGCAACATGTGCATAAGTCTCATCATACTCAATCACATGCTCATGTGTAAAATCTTGGGCAACAAGTTGAGCCTTGTGTCGCTCAATGGATCCATCAGGTCGATACTTGACCTTGAAGACCTACTTGCAACTAACAGGCTGGACCTCGTCTTGTAAACTCCCTCGACCAGATTTTATTAAAATAGGATTAGTTTTGACTAACTAGAATTTTTGCAAACTTTTTAAAAAAATTTATTTATTATATATTCTATTGATTGTGCACCTGTCCATTACACAATTAACTAGGGCACTACACTAGCTTTTAACCCTAAACCAATTTCACATCCCTGCCCTAGACTTGTTAGACTATTTTTTTCTGTATTTTAGCAACTCCCAGAAACCTTATTTGGTGCTTCGTTTTAGTCGCACAAATATCATTACAGACGTACGTAATTATTTCCTATTTAAATTTTTGCTCTTTATCCATCTCTGTACCCTAGAGATTTGAGGACCAGTAGACACCTGTTTTTACCAAACAAAAATACGATAATATTCTACTATAATTGTATTACAATTATCGTATTGACACCGTAGAAAAATTATGACCCTAACTGCCTCTAAATAATTATTGAACACCGTGCGCAGTATTTATTAAATAATAAATACGATGACCCGTATCACCTACAGAATCAGACCCTGCATCTGCCCAGACTCACCCCCACACTTCCCAAGACATTTCCCCAGCTGTTTCCCTCATTTTTGTATAATTCAGTATTTCGGGGAATCAGTATTTTAAATCAGGTAAATTACGAAATTACGCAAAATACTAATTTCATATTTTTATGCAATTTATGAAAAATTAGGGGTTTTTATGCAAATACATGCAAGGTGGCATAATCCTATTGGTTAGTGAATAGGTGTATGGGCCCCACCCAAAACATCCAGAAAATTCAGTCAAAAATATCCAAAAAATCAAATTTACCAAAATAACCCTGAACTTCCCTTTATTTACTAAACTGCCATTGACCCTAACCCCTATATAAACTCTAACCCCTCCCATTCAAACTCCCACAGCTCTCCCCTCCGACCACCACCGGCCGTCCAACTCCGGCCATACCTCCGCCCTGACCCCCTCTCCCCTCCGGCCAAGCCCCGCCGTCTCCGGCCATCCCCTCCGCCGTGAGCAGCCCCCGCAACCTCCCCACTCCCTCACTGCCCACAGCAGCCACCACCACCCGAACCATCCCCTGCGCCACCCTCCGCCACCGTGCACCGCCACCAACCCCACCACCCGACTCGCCCCGACCTCCTCTCTCCGACGACCACCCCCTCACCGCCCCACGACGCCGCCTCCGTCGGCTAGAGCCCCCGCAGCTCCTTCCCACTTCCCTAACCCTAACTGACCCCTCCACCTCCGACGGCCTCCAGCCACCACCACCGCCGTCATGGACCTCCGCCACCACCACCAACCTGACCACCACTCCTTCCTCCGTCGAACCCGCCGCCTGCACCGCCGCCTCCATCACTCCTCCGCCGCCGGCAGCCCCCGCAAGCTGCAAGCTGCTGCTGCTGCTGCTAGCAGCCACTGCTGTTGTTGCCGCTCCTCCGGCCGCCTCCGGTCGACTCCGCCGCCGTCCTCCCGCCGTCGACGACACGTGGGACCCCCCTGTCAGAGGGTATACTCCCTAACCCTAGTATATACGTATTTATAGATATATACTTATATGTATGTATATATATGTATATATATGTATATATATATATGGATATTATGGATATTATATATCTATAAATACATATTAATATCCATATATATGTATATATATATATATATGTATATTAATATGTATATATGTATATTTATATATATATGTTATATACTATTATTATACAGTATATTATACTGTATATATTATATATATATATATATCTATATTCTATACATATATATTTATATATATATATGTATATGTATATACATCTATGTATATTTATATATACTATATAATATTATGTAATAATTATGCAATTTAATTTTTACTTATGTATACATATATTTATATGTATGAATATAAATTTATATGTGTATATAACATGTTATATATATAGTATATATGTATGTATATAGATACTATGCATTTTCTTTTATGTGCACTTATTTATATATAATTATTATATATAATTATTATTATAGTACTGGATATACAGTACATATATTATATATATATATTTATATTATCTATTGCTGGATAATACAGCTTATATATATATATGTAAATTTACATTTCTCGCACTGTCCTTCAATTTATTTATATATATATATTATCTATATATATTATGTACTATATAAGATATATTTACATTCCTGCACTGTCAATTCATTTTATCTATATATATTATATATATATTAGTGGATATACCCTGATTATTATATTATATATATCAGTGGATACACCCTGATAATATTACTATATATATATAGCAGTGGATATACCCTGCTACTATTAAAATTGCTATATATATACACCTGCATTTTTTCTGTTCTTTATATGCTATATATACTGCTATATATATTATATCTATATATATATACATACTATATATATATCTATATTATATATGTGTATATATATATGCTTTATATTACAACCATGATATTCACGAACCCTGTCTGTTTTAACAGAAACCAACTCCAGCACAGCCAGTGACCCCCTGTCACAAGCACCTCCAAACCTGAGATCATGTTATCAATACTATCAGGGAGTAGGCAAGTATACCTTGCCAAGATACTGTTTAAATTTAATTATTGATATCTGCTTGTTCCTGAATTTTATATAGCAATGATTACCTGAGACTGTCTTGGGTACAGTCAACTGATAAGTGGACAATTAGTATAATTAACTTAGTTTTACAGGCCCACCAACAACTGTGAGAGTATCCTGATATTCTCCTAGACCATATCACGGGAACACGCAACATGGTTGCAATACATGTTGGGATGCGAGCTGCGTAGTTGATTAGCTACCAGTACGTGTGACCCACATCACGGATTAGAATAATTTAGGAATAGTATGATTTGACATTTAGTTTCATTGGGATGGAAAAGATAACTAGTAGACGTATGGGGCACCCCCTCCATAAATATTTTATACCTTCGTACCAGTGATGGTCGATTGCAGAGTGCCCTTGAGTCAGGGGGCATACGACACATATACTAGCCAGTCACCACGATTGGTGAATTACGTCAGCGTATGTCTAGCCTACATATTTCCATGCGTACTATAAGGTCTTTACTTGCATTTCACTTAGAATGGTTAGCACCCTGTATTTATTTTCTTTATTCAGTATTTACATACATGGCATATCATTTCCTGTATCTTGTTATGTCCCACTGAGGACCTGGTTCCCTGCCAGATCTAGACGAGGCTTTCTACCCCACTGTGTACAGCCCTGATCAGGAGGCCAGATGTGCTACCGAGGAGGAGCTCGAGGAGACACCCTCAGAGTATGCTTGACCCTAGAGGCCTGCCACCTGGAGATGGAGATGTTTTTCTCAGATAGACGCTGCTTAGTCTATCTGATTTTTCTGCGCTATTATCAGTTTTTGTAGTAGGCTTGTATTCTCACCAGTTGTGTACTGTATCAGACTCAGTTATATATATATTCAGCACTTGCTTTTCTGACATTTTGTTGTGGATGAGATAGATTTGACTGTGTTTTACATATAGTATTTTAGGACAGCATAGCACGTTCCTTTGGGTCCATTCAAAATGGATTAAGCCCTTAGTGACGTGTCAGCTGGCCAGTGACACGTGGCCTAGTTTCTGACATTTTGGGACTGGGGCGTGACACGTCTGGAAGTAGAACAATATCCCAAGTACCTGTCTGCTGAAATGCTTGAAACTCCTCTGCCATAGACTCTTGCCACTCAGGGTACTGAACAGCCTCTTGATAAGAACTGGGCTCTCATGTAGTTTGGATAGCAGTAATAAATGAATAAAACTGTAGAGAATATGAGACTAAGGTGGCAAAACCAAACTTATCCAGTGGACCTGAATAATCGGGAGTAAAACATGAGGAAGGTCGATGAGTACGTTGGGACTGGCGAAGAGGTTGTGGTGGAGGCGTGGATGGTGGAGAAGATGGCATTACGGAGACTGGTAGAATTTGTGGAGGATCCTCGTGAATTAACTGTTTTCCATTGAAGTAAGTTTGGGAAACTTTTATTTAATAATAAACAAAAAGTACAAAGAAATCATAGGCAGAAAATCTAAGTACAATATTTTTGATCTGGGTAATGTGACGATGGAGATCGAGTACTGCAACGACTCTTTTACTCTGTTGACGGTCAGACGAGGGGATGCAGGATGCTATCTTCTCCTCTCCGCCTTGAGTTTGTGTGCACGTACGTAACTCACCTGGAGAGGTATGGTCTCTGAATCAGAAAAAACCAGCCAGCCCTTGGAACGTCCAAGTTGCTCCTATTTATAGCCATCATATTGGTGAGGCCGCATATGCTTTTGTTTGATGGCCGTAGTGGGATCCTTCAACAGAATATGGTTACAACTGTAGGTGCATACTATGGGCAGGCTGCCAAGTGTACATCCTTAACAGGATATAGTTGAGTCCAGACCGAGCTTCCATGTGGACGTTTGTTACGATTTGATGTCGCTGAAGATCTTGGTGGTTCTCGTCTTTTGTTTGCGTGACTTGGTCAGCTTGACACGCGGCCCGCATTTAGTTGAAGAGAATTACTTCAGTCGCAACAGGAAGATTTTGTCTCAGGGAACCCTGCCACATTGGATACATGGAGTCTGGGACACATGGAGTCTGGAACACATGTGGTCAGAGACGCATGGAACACATGAAGTCTCGAACACATGGAGCCAGAGACGCATGGAATGCATAGGGTCTGAAACGCATGGGGTCAGAGACGTATGGAACGCATAAAAAACTGTCTTACATACACGTAGCCCTGTACGGCTGCATAGTGAGAAAAGTAATAATGACGGTGACGTGAGCACTAATGCCAACTGTCCGTGGCGGAATTGAGGCGTTCAGAGATTCCTTTTTGTCAGGATTCTGTGTCAAACATAGTCTTTGTGTCAGGCCTTTATGTGGCCAATATTAGGGCGCATGGATGCTACTTTTTCTTGGCTGCATGGTTATTCTGCGGCCTGATTTCTTCTGAGTCGATCTTTGGACGCATGTTTGTTGGGCGCATGGATCTAGATTTTTTATGTTTTTACAAGACCCCCTTCAAAGTCTTTAAACTGATAAGTTTGGAATACTTTGAATAAGAAGCTTGGAGGAGAGGACCTTGGGCTGCATAATTGTGATGCCGTATAGGCAATTCTGTCAGGTTGTCAAATCTCCATTTAAGGTAGGATTTGGCTCGATCCTTGAGTGGATTTTATTGGGATTCTGAACCATCTCTCAGCAAGGATCCCGAAGTAAAAGTTTCTCAAAGGATAAAGTTGATTGGAAAATCTAAGCGTCGCCGTCATAATTAATGCTGATAGCGCAGTGCGAGAATCAAGGAGTCGCTACCATGCGGTCCAGAAAATGGACACACATGCGGTCCAAACAAACGTCCTGACAACTGGCCACAGGTCGACCTGACATGATGTCCTGACAACAAAGATGGCGCATGACACAGAATCCTGACAAAAATAATTTTTTCTGATCGTCTCGAAGGACGAGAACACACTAAGAGGCAGAAGTTTCAAGGGTGGTGCAGAGCCATGTGGACAACAGGACAAAAAGATCCCATGCGACTCTGGCCCATGCGTCCCAGACTCCATGCCGTCCATGCATCTTTGGCCCACGCATCCCAGACTCCATGCGTCCCATGCGACTCTCGCCCAAGCGTTCTAGACTCTATGCGGTCCAAGCGTCTCTGGCCCCGTGCGTTCCAGACTCCGTGCGTCCCGTGCATCTTTGGCCACATGTATCCCAGATTCCACGTCGACCAAGTCTTGCTGTTACAACTGAGTGGTCCTCTCCTATCACGACCCGCACCCGATATAGGGGCACGAGTACGTGGGTACGTCCAGCCTACGCCGCAGCATCGGCGGTAGAATGCTGTCTAGGTTACAATACTAGCTAATCAATCTCACATGAATATCCAAATCCATAAGGAGACACAGATATCATAATATAATATGAGAATACTCAATCACATACACTAAAGCACGATGAGATATCGAAGAAAATAAATACAATACAACACAAGTCTAGACAACAAAAATAGTCTAACCTGCAAACAATAACATCCAAATTTCCAAGTATGCCGGAAACAAGTCCTCTAAGTCGCAGTCTGGAAAAATATTTCCAGTCAGGATGGAAGAAGTACAAGCACTAACAAAAGTTCCATGTATATTGATAAAAACTATAATACAGTGTAAAGAAATACAAGATGGATATAAATATTGGCAATAAGAAATAGCGGAGATAATAAAATACTGGAAATAGAAATACTGGAGCATATATCATCATCAATGGTACAACTAGCAATGAACAGAAATACAAGTGCATGCTAGAACAATGAACTGGAATTTAAGTGAATACTAGAACAATAAACTAGAAATATACATGACTAGAGCATCTAGCTAAGTGTGTGAAACATCAGTATATCATGTCATCGTCTTGGGACTGATCAGGCTTGTTACATATGATTAACTATGATTCATGTAAGGTCAGGCTAACCATCCAGTTTGCTATGATGCGAGCAATAGTCAGGCTAATCATACATAACAGGTTTTGAGGCATGTAATGGTCAGGCTGCACCCGACGTGAGGTGTGGGGTGAGCTATGATTCATGTAGAGTTGGATATGATCACATAATCTACTAATATTTCTCCGTCCCCAGCTAGCACGATGGATTCCAATCACGACTCCTCGTGACAGGTCTCGATGATGCCAACTCGTATATCCATAGTGTCAGAATCATGTATGCTATACAACTAGAATCATAGAGATGATCAACATAATGAAAACTATCAGAGAATGTACTCGCCTGTGGTCCTCTACTGGCAATACCAATCCTATTTCTGAGGTCTTGTCTGAATAATCCAACAGTCCTATAGACATCATTTAATAATAATACAACATCAGTCATTACACTAACACACAATCATAAATACACTGAACTCAGATACTACGCTAGGGGTAACACTGGTCAACTAGCAGGGTCAAGTGTGCGTCTAACTGTACGGGTGTTACGTCTTCAAATGCTGTGCAAAATCAGACAGTCAACTCACTAACACATGTCTAGCCAGTACGTCAGTGTACACAAGGCAGTCAATTCACTAACACCTAGGGTCATGCAAATACATATAAATATAGGATACCCATAATTTTCACTTATGGTCCTACAACACATATATATTACAGTCATACCTAGTACTAGAAATAAGTTTCCATGGAATATATATATATATATACACACACACACACACGCACATATCATGCAATTATTTAAAATAAATACACACAATACTTATAATAAATAAAATGATAAAATTATCCCTATTTTAGGATGTGGTAGTGACAAGTCTACCCTTCTTAGAAAAATTTCGTCCTCGAAATTTAAGATCCTCAAAAGTTATATTTATTTATTTTTTATCAAAGTTTAAATTCATCAAACCATATAATCATGAAGTAAATCCATATTGTTATTTCACAAAATTTTCAAAATTCTATAAATATCATATTCCTGAAAATCTTCAAATTAAAAATCGAATTCCATTCTTATCACAATCTCCTCCAAATTTTAAGTTAATAACTAAATACCAATCAACGCATATTCATAAATTTTGAAATCTCATCCCCAAAAAATGAATTCAAACTCTAATCCATTAGTGATCTTATTCCTCGATTTCTTTTTCCACATAATACTCAAACAATGTAATACTTACGAAATCTTCAAATACAACATTCAAAATATAAATTTTAAATTTATATCTTGCAGTCAAATAAATATAATGATAATCTTCTTAAATTCTTCAAAATTTAATGACAAATTCAATCATGTCTTAATCTTCATAAAAATCAATGATTTAACAAAATTGTCAATTCTGCCATATTAAATTCTCAACTCTTTATTTAAATTAATGTTTATCCTCGAAATTTAAGGCACCTTGTCTTTCTCTGTCCAGTCATAACCACTTCATTAATTCTTTACTACGGTCAAACCTCCAACAATCAATGTCTAAGAAAATCCTACCTACAGTCACACAACATGCAATCTAGAAAAAACATACATGGTTATGGTCACTTTTATCATGGTATTGCAGTCTCTGTCGGGGTGTACTACTAACTACATTATAGCAAGAGAATCATTGATACAAACTACGGTACTAAGAAATCAATCAATCAATAAAATAGACAAAAAAAGAACAGAAGGAAAGAACATAACAGAACATGCTAACACAACCATGGTTTAATGATGCATCCAAAGTTTGATACTCATATCCCTTTTGTACCACTGTTTCTACCACAAGTACACCCATTGCTAGCTGTCTTACCTATTATAATTGTTTATACTAGTTGTTCTTATCACTCAAGTGCACGCCAAGTGCAACACAACACACTAAGTACTACTCCCTCTAATACAACTCTAGATGGACACCCAAGTCAGTTTGTAGTGCCATCTCAGGCATGCTCAAGCCAACAGATCCTTACACATGCACTTCATCCACTCATACTGTTATACATTTCTTACCCACCATAAAATTTTATCCTCAACATAAAACCCTCAAAATTTAACTTCTCAAACAATTTAAAAATAAAATGCTTATACTTTCTCAAAAGTTAAATATTTAAATATTAAAATAAAATTTTAATCACTTCCAAAATTCTTTGTAGCTTTGACTAAGTTTATTGAATTGAATATGAATCCTCAAAAATTTTAATAACATAAAATCTCAACTCCTCAAAAATTCTTTAAAATTGAAATTTATTTCCAATTTTCAAATTATAAATTTAAATCCACATCTATATAAGTATACATATATATTCACAGTTTTTAACACTCAAGGTACACACAAATACACCAATCTGTCTACAACCCTCAACTGTGTACTGAAAATTGTACTGCCTGGATTACTTGCACCATTACTCCTAATAATTTTCTATCCATATCAACTGATACACCAATCTAATATTATCATACGAGGTACTTACTGTTACTAGCACCTTCCTCAACTAATCCTTGATATAGAAACACTAGCACTCTTGGTATAGTAACACTAGCTTCCTCATTAGATTACCTTATCACACTCACTAGAACTCATGATCACTTGCACTAGTTATTAACTTCTATAATACACATGCTTTACTTCACTCCCAAAGGTAGACATATGGTTCCATATCTTTATTGATGTATAAGTATCTCCCCTTAACCTTTTACAGACTGATACACTAATCAGTGATACATTATATATCTTCCATGACCAATCTTGATATTTCTCAACCCATGACACACTATTGGAATTTTCTAATACTCATGCTTCCCTTTCATGAACTCCCACACTGACACTCATCACCCACTGTGCATCCTGCACATAATTTTTAGAAACTCTTCCATCTATTGCTTCCAACCCATCACTGGCCTCAATATCAGATGATACATCCATCACTAGTTATATACCGGTACACTCATATCTAATCACATCAAGGCCCTACTTTTATTTGTAACACAAGTCTTACTACTTAGCACAATGTATTCTTATTCTCTCACACTCTCTTATACACTTATGGGTACTCTCCTACTATGGCACACTCATTAATATCCTGTATGCATATATATTTCTTTACTCTTGATACACCCAAATATCAACCACCAAATTGAATATTATGCTCCATTAATTTTCAACATAAATTCCTTGATACTTAATTGTTTACATGGATCACCCAACTACATGAATTCATGACTATCCAGGACTGGCATGCTGACTCTGATACTAACTCCTGGAATCCTCATTGATACTCTTCCTCTTCTACCTATAGTACCAATACTAACTATAATGACACATATGATAGAACTATTGCTACAAGGTACTACGCTATGGGTTAACTCTAGATTGATGCCTACTGCTCACATGTCCAACCAAGAAATACTTACATACTCATAAGCCATACTCAGTCAACACTGATACAAGACACAGACCTAATTGCAAGTCACCAATTATCACACTAATAGGGATCCTTAAAGAAATAAAGCTCAAAAAGGAACTGGGCTAAGGACTGAAGGTAACTCTACTGCTAAGCAAAAATGATGGAACAAGGTCCTATAATAACAGAAGTGGATAAGTATTAAGATGATACTTTAAGAACTAATTTAAGATACAATCTGATAATCATACACGTCTGTCTGAAATCATGACACTCAGAATCCTCGCCACGCCAGTGAGCATAGCTGCGATAAACGATAGATTCCATAACTTAGGTATGCAACTCTGTAATCATGTCATCTAGAATCCTCGTTGTGCCGACTAGTATAGCTGCGAGAAATTCTAAATCTCATAACTAAGATATGTACATCTGAAGTCAGGTACCTACGTTTTCGACACGCCAGCTAATATGACTGCGATAATTTCTAGGCTCCATAACCAAAGCAGACATTTTACCTTTCTCACTGTCCTCATCAACAAATGTCATCAGATGATACCGTAAATTTTAGTCCATAAAGTTTATCTCGATATGAAATCAAACTCAACAACGACACCAAGAATTTAAATTTAACAACTGATCAACAAGAATCAAATTCAATAACAACTAGTGAGAACGAACGAAAACAAGGGAAAATATTTAAATTGGGAATTATAATAAGATTCTCAAGGGTCGTCCCAAGAATCTCTCAAAAAATTGTGATTGAGTATCCTCTCTCATCCTAGTATCCTATGTCCTATATCATATCGCAGGCATGCAGTAGTACAAATAAGACGTCGTACTACCACGATATCGCACAACTTGCGAAGCCTGACCTGCATGGGCCACCACTTGATATCACTATGTCAGGTAAATAGGCGCTAGCGAATTTAGAGAGACGGTTGAATTCGGCGGAGTACTGCTTAACTGTCATGCTGCCTTGCCTCAGTTGTACGAACTCATTCTCCATTTGACGATGTACTGGAGGGGGTATAAACTCCTCTTTCGAACGTGGCACGAAAAGTCATCCACGGGATCGCCTCCTCTCCATGATCAAATTGAAGAGATCGTCGATGCATGTCCCACCAATCGAGCGCGTCGTGGCAAAAATATGTCACGTCTTCAAATGCTGTACAAAATTAGACAGTCAACTCACTAACACATGTCTAGCCAGTACATCAGTGTACACAAGGCAGTCAATTCACTAACACCTAGGGTCATGTAAATACATATAAATACGGGATACCCACAATTTTTACTTATGGTCCTACAACACATATATATTACAGTCATACCTAGTACTAGCAATAAGTTTCCATAGAGTATATATATATATATATATATATATATATATATATATATATATATATATATATATATATATATATATATATATATATATATATATATATACACATATCATGCAATTATTTAAAATAAATACACACAATACTTATAATAAATAAAATGTCAAAAGTATTCCTATTTTAGGATGTGGTAGTGACATCTCCAACCAAATAGCGGCTGCGTATCCATTTGACCAAGTTACACCTATAACAGTTGAGAACCGTCCAGATACTCAGCAAACAACAAAATCCTAACAAATGTTCATATAGTGGAGTCCGGATTCCCGTGCATAGCTGTAGCACCCTTCCGTTGAGAGGGGACACGTGGCAAACCCCGCCATCCATGCGGCCTAAAATTTATTCGGCCATAAATATGACTATAAATAGTAGGGTACAAGATTCGGATAGAGGGATATTCGAATCAACACTCAAGGAAGAGAGAAAAGCTGCTGCATCAGACCGTCCACGGAGTAAATAGAGTTACTACACTCCTAACCTTCCATCGTCACCCCCCCCCCCCGAAAACAAATTTGTACTTAGATTATCTTCTAGGACTATTCTTTGTACTTTTTTAGTTTGTTAATCAAATCTATTTCTCCCAATTCTTTTTTTGATTTAAATGATAAATACGGTGGTGACTCTGCTGGGGACCTCCTTCTCCTCTGTTGAGAAGTCGGTGACGCAGTCCGATGCGGCCAAGCTCGGCTCGACACAAAAGATACTGGTGGTCCGCTTCGACTAGCAAGTGTTCGAGGACATGCTCTCCGGGGACAACGCGTGTCCTTCTTCGAGGCAAGCAAAGACCAAGAAGACCAGCAGGACATGGGTAGCAAAGGCCTCTGCGTGTCACCCAACTGTGGAGCATGCGTTTCCCGTCTCTCTTTCAGCCGCAGGGACCGCACATCATGCGATCACTGTCTATACGGCAACCTTTTCCAACCAAAAGGGTGCTCTCCACTCGAAGACCCGCATAACGTGGGTGGCAAAGGCTGCTGTGTCCCACCCAGCTATGGAGCAGATGCTTCCAGCCTCTCACCTTGTTGCCAATGACGGTCGCCAGACGAACACCCATAATGTCCATATCTATGCGACATTCTAGGCTGACGCAAAGACTGTTCAGCACCCAAACTATGGGAGAGAAAAATACTTCGATGCTAGACTATAACGCCCCAGTCCCAAAATACGTAAGACTAGGAATACGTAACATGCCAGCTATGCATTCGACAAGACTCTGGTCCGACTCGAATACGTATAAGCTGTATTATAATGGTCACTGTCTAAATAATCAAGTAAATATGAATATCTATGCCTTAATCCATAATGAAAAAAATACACAAGAATGAGCTACATGTGCTAAAGTCGGCCGCCAGTAACACACAAACTCGAATAGACTCGAGAAAGAAATATGAGTCTATAAAACTAGGCTACATCAGCAGATAAATAAATAATATGAATAAATAACCATAACTCCGATAGAAATGATATAAGTACCTGGTACCAATGCCTGCAAGTCAAGCAACTCCATCAGCAACTTTAAATTCTCCATAACCGTCTATGCTGCAAAAACTAGTAGGGGACCAGGTCCTCAGAGGAACGTAACAAGGTAAAAGAAACAGCATGCCAAAAAGTAAAACATTATAATATCACATACTCAAGGGTAAACTATTGTAACCATCTATGTGATATGCAAATAAGAGTATGGTATCGTACCTTGGGCTGGTACTCACGAAAGATCCCAATGACACTTCCGTATGCTAATAGTACACTTAAGACTCCATGTGGGAGAACCAGGAGGAAGATGTATATATATATGGCTGGTACTCACGAAAGATCCCAATGGACACTTTCGTATGCTAATAGCACACTCAAGTAGTAATAGTAAAATATGCCCAGAGCACGATGAAAACTCTCTCCACCCAATGTAACCTCAAGTCTCAATCAAGACATGCAAGATCATGACCTCTAACTATCAACACAAGTCATAGTCAATATGTATAACTATAATTATCACTATAGTATGCATCATGTAGTCCTATCCAGAGTCCAAGTACCACGATCAAGTCGAGAAAGAATCTACCACATGAATATCGTGTCAAGTGTCCTACGGTCATATGTGCAAATAACATATGCACAAAATATGGGTTCGGAAGAATGTCTCTCTAACTACGATACTCGACTCCGCAGAGGATGTCGGTACCCGAATCTTGTCCGGACACAAAGTATCGTTTAATGGTCCTAGGCTCACAAGTACATCAATAAGCCACACAAATACAATATCCAATGCATAAATAATATCAAATAAATAATTTAGAACTGTAAACATCTTGGCAAGGTACACTTGTCTGGTTCTGCAGTCAGTGGTGGTAAAGATGATCCCGCGTCCACTCCTTCGAAATTCAATTGACCTAAATACCAATTAAATACTTAAGGGTCCAATCATAAATTCTTTTAATTATAACTTAATTCTATAATTTCTTCGATGCTATGCAAAACTAAGCCCGTTATTATTTCTAACAACTTTGCTTACTTTTACAGGGTATCGGGACCTAGTTTCTTGGTTTTTGACTTCCAAAGTTAAAGTTTAAGTCCCCAATTAAAGGACATAGAAATAAATCATAATAAATTATATATTTCAGATTTAAACATGATTTATATAAATTTATAGCAATAAATTCCAGATTTGACAAAAATAACATATTTTAAGATTTTGGCAACTTTATGTTGACTAGTTTTGTCCGAAACTTGTTCGAGACATAGCCAATCCATTATTATTGTTTATATCTATTAAAATTTATTTTATATCCTATTATATTCTGTTCTAATCTCAGAAATTAATCACCTATTTATTCCTTCCAAAATAATCTCTATTTACTAGCAAAACAATGTCATAAAATCACCCGAAATATAGGCTAGTGGCCCTTATTTTTAGGGTTCAGGTTTGACATGCAAATACCATAAATATAAATTTGAAATAATTTATTTCCAGAATTAAAACAAATATAAATTCAGTTTTAGGAATTAAGATCAAACCCCCCAACAATTGTATCACAAAGTCATGTTGTGCGTCGACTAGGTATTCTGGCAACTTGATGCTTTTTTGTACATACAACATTACCAACTTGAGTAATAAAGTATCTTTAATATAACATTATATTATTTAATTTTCTAGAATTTAATTATATATATATATATATATATATATATATATATATATATATATATATATATATATATATATATATATATAAAATTATATCACATCATTCATGCAACCATCTCAACTAGGTTATCTATCTATTCTTGCAACTTAGCCAAGTAGTCTTTGCATCTAATCTTTCCATCAGCATAAAACATGATTAATTATATAATTATAATATTTTAAATTAATAACATATAATTTTCTGGAATTATTTTATATATATTTATTATGGCAATACTCATTGAACCTTGTCTACCATTGGTGCGTCGTGTCCGTGTCATGATTGTTCGATTTCCTTGGAATAGTTTTTTTACATAGAAATATGGGTTTCTCATATATGGAGTTAATCATTCTCATCATCTAATATTATCATGAGTTACACAATCTTTAGTTCATGGAGAATAGGAAAAACAATCTAAGTTGGAAGACTTACCCGTATGTGATTACGGCGTGGCCCTTTCTCGCGACACGGACCCTTCGGAGCACCAAACGGACTCCAAACTCCACGAAACTTGAGGGAGTGATTGGGGGTTTCATATAGGAGGTAAATATTCAGTTTGGAGGTGGTTTTTAGGGTTATTATAGGGGCAGACAGCAGCTGCAACCAGCAGCAAACAGTCAGCCTCTAGGGGTGGCTAATCTCTTTTTTTAGGGCTTGTCAGCTTGTGGGGGATGAAGTGGAGGTTGGGAAGGAATGAAAAGGAAGTGGAAAAGGAGAGGGAGAGGCTGAAGGGGTAGTGGAAGAGAGGAGGGAGGATATAGGGGCAGCCACAAAGAGGAAAGTAGATGTTAGAGTTAGAGTTTGTTGGTAAGTTGATATATATAGGGCCTTTTAAAATAGATTTAAATAAAGGAGGTGGTTTATCCTATTGCTAAGGGGTTCGGACAAGGGGGGGCTGCTCTTGGATAAAATTTTGAGGGCGGGGTTGGTTGTTATGGTTAGGATTGGATAAGATTTGGTTGTTGGGTTGGTTGTGGAAGTGGTTAGGTAGTTATTTGCCAACTAGGTTGCCACCTATACAACTTTCTATAGTTAGAACTCCTATAAATATATATAAATTAATTTAAATATTATTTATATATATAATATATATTTACGTGAGAATATTTGGGGTGCACTACATGCCTACATGTGTTGGGTTGGGTTTGGGTCAAGTTCTAGTCAAAAGGAGGCAATTTTACGGTAACCGTAATTCTTGATGTTCTTTAATATTTTTGGAGCATGGGGGAGATAAAATAAATGCAACATCCATGTTCTAACTATATTAGACTCAATTAAAATTATTATTATAAATTTTGTTGAAAGGAAAAAGGTCATACATTGCTCAAAATATCAAAGCCATGGCAAAGGGTCATATATCTAAAAGAAGGTTTTAAAAATTACTACTCTAATCTATTTAAATTAAATTAAATAATAAAATAATTACAAATTACCAAATTATCCCTATTCTGATATGAGAGGGCTTACAATCTACCCCTTCGCATAATTTGCATGACGTGAACTCACAAGCGCAAAGCAAGGAAAACAATTACGGCGTACGACGTGCCCTCTCCGAGGCACAACTGCGCCAAGATCATTATCAACTGCTAATGCAATAAAGCCGCAGTTCTCACAGACAGACAATCAACCTTCCAGCGACTGCACCGGAAAGCACCTACCCGGCAGCAATCCAGAGATCAGGTGCAAGTATCAGAAGAAGAGGAGTTGCCATTCGCCTAATGCTATTTAACTGGAAAGCTTCCCGCCACCAAGAGAAGAAAGAAGTCAAAAACCTCCAGTCTGGCGCTCTCTACCACGACATCGCGAAGGCGATTACCTAGAGGACTAACGATGGCACCCGCGGAAGGCGTCTTCCAAGGCACCCGCTCAAGGAAGAAGATGTCAGCCCCTGGGGGTAGTTCTTCCTATGAACCCCTGATGGTGACCCAAGCTGGGGGTAGTGCCCCCATGGACTTATGCAACAATCTGATATTCTGAGGAGACAACGATTCTCAAGGAATGGACTCCGAGATTTCGGAGTGTAGCTACTCACACCAAGACGACACAATCTTTTACGCTAGGGGTAGTATCCCCTCCGAATCTGAGGAAGACACAACGGCTCCCGCCCTCCTTGAAGACTACTCACTACAAGGGTACGAGGCAGGGAGCACGACATCCACTGTCCCCTCAATATCTTCCCGCGTGAGGACGGTGTACATGGCCAGAGATGACCATGAAGGCCCCAGTGACCGACAGCGCCTCAAGATTCTCGAAGCCATGATGCATACATGAGTGCATCAATACAAGCTTTGACCCAGACAAATGCTGAAAATCAAGGCAAACATGACCTCCCAGTCGGCAAGGGCCTCTGGATAAGCAAACCTCGACCACGGGACCAACGGAGATTCAAATACGATCACTCTACCGGCGGGCGATGATCCTCTCCTATCTGGCTCATCGGCGCCTTTGGCAGGAGATGAAGCTAAGGAAGCAAGGAGGGAGGTCCGAGAACTTCGGGCTCGCCTAGACTCCATGAGCAATCGGGGCTCACTCCGTGATCTCTGGGTACGACAACCATACCCGATAGAGTGGAGGGGTGTACCGTATCCGCCCAATTACAAGCCCTTCAACATTAACATATTCGATAGAAAATCCTTCCCTCTTTGCTGCATTAGCTACTTCGAGATCACTACGGGACACTTAGCCCACAACTACTCTATCCTTACCAGGCTCTTCATCGGATCATTGGCGGAGGTAGCTTTCGATTGGTTCTGTAGTCTCGAAGATAACTGCATCTCATCATTCGATGACCTCAAGTGTCTATTTCTTAACAGATTCTATGAGGCAAAAAATGATATAACGATGTCTTCTCTGATGGACGTCGCCTAGTATGAGAAGGAACTGACGCACAAATACATCAAACGATTCCGACAGGCAGTACTAAGGTTACCTTCTGGCAATCCCGAGGCCACACTAATGAAGATGTGCCGGAAGAACATGCTTCTAGCAGTCATTCTCTGGATGGGCGAGAGCCAGTTCAAAGACTGGACAACGTTCATTATAAGTGCTGTCAACGCCGAGAAGAAGCTCAAGGACGCTCAGCACTTGGGGATCCATATCCCTACTTCTGAGGAAAAGGGAAAGCGTCCCATCAATAACAACAACAACAACAATAATAGCGACAATAGCAGCCGCGACGGAAAGGGAAAATAGGCTATGGTCGCCACCTTGACCAAGAAGCCTGAACAAAAGCCGGCGGAGCCTCCAAAACTAAAGAAGACTTACTCTTTCGAAGATGTTGATGTCAAACCCATCTTCGATATGCTGATGCAGGGAGGCAAAATCTGGCTCCCCGACGTCAGGCGTTAGCCTGAGGCGGCCAAGATCGCCAACCCAAAGTATTGTCACTTCTACCGCTACGTCCATCACCCGACGCATGCTTTCTATACCCTGAAGCGGTACATCTAACGTCTGATAGACACCAAGTTTCTTTCCCTGGAATTTGATGACGTGACAGTCACTGCCAATATGGTGTCCCTCCAATTTGGCAACTTCCTACTGGTGGAAGACCAAGACAGAGTAGTCCCTGTCCCTAAGAAGACTATGGAAGTTGTCAACCTTCCATCAGCTCGAGACCAGGGGCCGGGCTAATACCTCTTATCACACCACGCGGGGAGGTCATATGGGTCCATCCCGACCTCGTGCTAGACTTGATGCAACTCGCGACATCCTCCACTGCCATGTCCAAAGACAGGAAATCTAAGACCTGTTATACAGTTTTCTCCTCGACTGAAGAGCTGGAAGAAGGTGCAACAAGGTTAGGTGTAATATATCAACCGATGCACGATGATACTCCCTCGGTTGTCGTACCTACCACCAATGGTCCCGGGCTATCTCAGCCCCCACTGGTGGACAAGTCCAAATAGAAAGAGACGTGCTTCGATAAATCGTTGCGCAGGGATGCACCACAAGGGCTGGAAAGGCCCTATAATTTTGATATCTTAGAACAATTAGCCCGCATGCTGGTAAAATTGTTATTATTTGAGCTTTTACGGCTCACTAAAGACACCCGAACTGCCCTGAGTGAGGCACTGCAGAATGCCGATATCTACTTGGCGCAAGTTGAGATGCCAACCGAAGATCCTGCTGCTTGTCCACATTGCAACAATGTCATGGATACGATACCCAATATTACCTTCTCGCAACATGACATGTTGCTCAAGAACAATAGGCACGATCTGCCTCTGTACTACACAGGATATATCAGCGATATAAAGGTGGACCGAATGCATATTGACCTAGGATCGTCGATTAGCATCATCCCAAGAAGTTTACTTCAGACCCTGAGGATCCTGATGCATCGTCTGGCGGCCACCAATACCGCCATCAGCAGCTTCAACAAGGGGAGGAGCTATCCTTTAGGTAAAATCTGCCTAAAATGTCAGATCGATGACTTAAAAACAGAAGTCACCTGCTATGTCATAGACGTAGATACGTCCTTCAATGTCTTGTAAGGGCGTCCGTGGATACATGAACATAGGATTGTGCCATCCACCCTCCACTAGTGCCTAAAATATGTAGACGGACACTATTTCGTCAAAACGGAGTTCGCTGACGTCGATCCGTTTAATGGTATCAAGATTTACTACTCCGACTCAATCCTCTACAAGAAAGTCCGCCAAGATGAATGTGGCAATGAGGATGATGATGAAGCCGAGGCCACAACAGCACCCGATGAGCCTATTAGAATCCGCCTCAAGGCTCGCACTCCTGATGCGGCTGCACCCCTCATCGTTAAAACGTACGAAAAGGCACCTGAATCTCCGGTACCTTCGGCGTCGCCATAACCAATGGTCGTCCTCCTTTTCAGGCTGAATCGACGTCTAAAAGGAGATTATGTCCTATCTATGCCCTAAGAACCAATGGTCGTTCGCCTTCACAGGCCGAGTCGACCACCAAAGGAAGACCTGACCGCGATTGTAACTTTCAGACTTTTGGTGGTAAAATTACGCAGAAAATCACCAAAGCCTTCACTTACGCTGGGGCTAGCCGAGGAGAAGGATGAGATAGAGGAATATATATCCGCCAATGCCAACATCCCTTCCCCCGGCGATGTAATCCCGCCAGAAGAGATACCTTATTTCCTCAATAAAGGGCTATCTTTGAACTACTCGGAGCGTATGCATATAAGTACACTCTACTCCCTAGAGCACGGTCTGGGTCTCCATTTTCACACACAAGTGACCACTCCCTGCACCGTGCACCAACTTTTCTCTAGTCAGGATTCTTATTTCTTAGTCCCACCCAGGAAGAATGGAGATAAGATCATCATCTTCGGCAGAGTGGAATTCCCCAGGTCCTTCATCCCAAAGGAACTAGAGCCAGAATTCGAGGTAGGCAGAACGCCACTCTACCGGTATAGCTCACAAGTCCTATATCTTATCCAAAAGATAGGATACAACTTGGAGGTCACTGAAGGATTAAACTACAACAAAGGTCGAAGGTCGCCCTTACGACTTCCTTCCCCCGCGGGCAAGCCCGATGATTACTATCATGACACTAAGCATGGCTTAGGATATGTAACGCCTCCTACACCCCGATGGCTCAGATAAAGAAGATGAAGAGCGCTCGCACTCTTCAGAATCATCAGCCTGTGACTCTGATGTCAGCATTGGGAACATGCTCAGACAAACGCTGTCCCCCAATATGGTGTTTGCCGACCTTGAGGAAGACAACGAGGATCCACCCGATCTCTTTGAGATGGAACCTTGGGCCCAACACCTGGGTTTACAATGGAAGATGCAATTTGAACAGCGAGAACCTCCTACCAGGGATAAAATTATTCAAGTCGATTTAGGTGACGAAACCTCCCTAAAGTCTATCTTCGTCAGCAAAAATTTGCCCGACGAAGACTGAAAATCCCTACTACAACTCGTCAATGAATACATCGATGTCTTTGCCTGGAGTTATGAGGACATTTCGGGACTGGACCCCCAAATTGTGGTCCAAAAACTCAACATTCGGCCAGACGCCAAACCAGTCAAGCAACAACAACGATGGTTCCGTCCATACGTGATGGATTCTATCGAAGATGAAGTCAACAAGCTGATAGCTAGTGGCTTTATCCACGAGGAACAACACCCTAATTGGGTAGCCAACATCGTGCCTGTCGTTAAGAAGAATGGGAAGATCTGACTCTGCATCGACATCTGTGATCTAAATGCGATATGTCCCAAAGACGAATTCCCTCTTTCAATCATCGAAGTAATGATCGACAATACTCGTGGCTTTGAATGCATGTCCTTCATGTATGGCTTCTCAGGATACAACCAAATCAAGATGTTTCTCGACGATAAAAAATATACGTCATTCCGGACCCCGATAGGCGTATACTGCTATACGGCCATGCCTTTCGGCCTGAAGAATGCAGGTGCTACATATCAGTAAGCTATGAGCATCATTTTTTGGGAACATCTGTGTAAGATAGTGGAATGCTACGTCGATGACATCGTCGTCAAGAGTCGCTCCAAGGACGATCACCTCCAAGATCTGAGGACTATGTTCGACTTAATGCATGCACACTGCCTCAAGATGAACACTACTTAGTCCTTCTTGGGAGTCTCCAGCAGCAAATTCTTGGGTTTCGTCATCACTTTCCGGGTATTCACATTGACCCCGATATGACCAAGGCCATCCTGGAGATGCTCTCGCAAAGGAACCTCCGGGAGCAACGAGGCCGCCAAGGGAGGTTAACATACATCAGGAGGTTCATATCAAACATCTCTGGACGTTGCCGACCGTTCACATAGCTCATGAAGAAAGGTGTCTCATTTGTTTAGAATAAAGAGTGCCAACGAGCGTTCGACAACATCAAAGAATACCTATAAAACCCTCATGTGCTGGTGGCCCTGGTTATGGAAAAGCCATTCCTGCTCTTTGTACACGTAACGGATCACTCTCTCACTGCCCTGTTAGCCCAGAATAGTAATTCAGGTCACGAGCAGGCTATATACTACCTCAGTCGGATGATGGTCGGCCTAGAGCATAGATATACCGCCATCGAGAAAGAGTGCCTTGCGTTGGTATTCGCCATCCAGAAAACTCGACACTACGTGACTGGACTGACCATTCACGTAATCTCGCGAGTCAACCCCCTTAGGGTCCTCATGACCAAACTCGGGGAACTCAGCTCCCGCTTGGCTCCATGGGCAATAATATTATCTCTATATGATATGGTATTTGTCCCACAGAAGGCCGTCAAGGGTCAGGCATTGGCAGACTTTCTGGCAGCCCACCCGGGGTCAGAAACCTCAAAGCTCTATGAAGAAATTCCAGACGAAGTGGCATACGCCAACATCACGTCACACTAAATAATTTGGCAAATATTCTTTGACGGTGCTTTAAGAGGAGGGCCCAAAGGCAACATCATCGCTAGGGTCAGGATAGTATTGATCTCCCTATACGGCCTCGTCATCAATCGCGCATACTCTCTCACGGAGCCATACTTCAATAATGTGGCAGACTACAATGCCCTAATCATCGAACTCCATCTCGCTAAATAAGTCAGAGTAGAGTACTTGGAAGCCTACGACGATTCTCAGCTTATCGTTAATCAAGTCCTGTGAGTATATAAAGTCCGAAACGAAGACTTGATCCCCTACCACCAAGCTGCACTCAGCATAATTACGACCTTCGAGATGTTCTTTATTGAGCATATCCCTTGGTTGAAAAAAATTAAGGCAGACGCTTTAGCCAGCCTCGCTGCTTTCTTGGCAGTCCTAGACAACACCCATCAGCTAATCACGGTGACCGGTCAAGAGCTGGTCTGTCCTAAAAGCAACATATGATTATGCCTCAGCTATGCAGCGGAGGTCGATACTGATACTCAAGATTTGAGGCTTCCATTCATCGACTAAGCAGTCTATAAATTTCTCCCTGAAAACCCAAAGGAAGCCACTTCAATCAGAAGACGCTCCCTCCATTTCTATTACGACACAGAGACCAAAATATTGTACCGTCGGTCCTACGATGGCCTTATGCTCTGATGCTTGTCAAACGCAAAGGCAAAACAAGCCCTTCGCGAAGCTCACGATGGCGTCTGCGGGGTGCATCAACTCGGTCCAAAGCTACTGGACCATCTTCGGAGAATGGGCTTCTATTGGCCGACGATGGTAGCAGACACTGTCGATTACGCAAGGAAGTATCAAGCTTGCCAAATTCACGCAAATTTTATCTACCTTCCATCTGAGTTCCTACACCCAACAGTAGCATCTCGGCCATTTGAGGTATGGGGAATGGACATTATCGGGCCAATCAGTCCTCCTTCATCAAAAGGACAACGGTTTATCCTGGCGATCACTGACTACTTCTCCAAATGGACAAAAGCCGTTCCCCTCGCTGAAGTCAAAATAGCAAACGTGATTAACGTAGTCAAGCATAATGTCATATATCGCTTTGGCTTGCCGTATAGGATCATCCACGACAACGGTCCACGATTCGCAAGTCACGCCTTCTATCTGTTTTGTGACAAGAATCGAATCCAAAAGATAGCCTCCACGGCATACAACCCTGCAGCAAATGGTCTAGTGGAAGCGTTAAATAAAACCATCATCAAGCTCCTCAAGAAATTTATGTCTTCCAACAAATGCGACTGGAACAAGAAGCTGGGTGAATGTCTCTGGGCCTACCGAACAACAGCTTGAACAGCTACTGGGAACACGTCATTCTCTTTGGTGTATGGAAGTAAGGAGGTACTCCCGCTCGAGGTCCAAATCCCTTCACTACGAGTAGCTCTCTCCAACCAACTAACCAAGGACGAAAACTATCGCCGACAGTTACAGAAGTTAGAAGCGCTCGATGAGCAATGGCTCTTAGCTCAACAACGCATAGAGTTGCATCAAGTACGTCTCTCTCGAGCCTTCAACATATGGGTAAAATAGAGAATATTTCAAGTGGGTGACCTCATCTTAACAGTAAGAATACCGATGGTTATGACTCACAAGACGGCCGACAAATTCGAACCTAAATGGGAGGGCCCGTTCGTTGTGGAAACCGTATTTTCCAACGGCGCAGACCGGCTAGCAAAATCCAACGGCGACTTGCTCCTGATGCCTATCAACGGCAAGTTCCTCTAAAAGTACTATGTATAAATTAGACTGGTACTCTTCTATTACCAAACTACATCGTATCTCCCTGGGCACCGGTCCGTGTCCACCTTACCTCTGGACCGTCGCTCTAATACATTACTCCGACGGAGTCTACCATGTCCATATTACCTCTGAGCAAACTTTTCGACCTTGACCATCGATCATCACGTCCATATTACCTCTGATATCGATTGTCTTCCAACTTATCACCCGTACCCGATCCAGAGTACGCCATCGGTGATAAGTCCACAAAAACTGTCACGTCCATATTACCTCTGGCAGGGCTTGTCTCAAACCCATTACTTGTATTAATGTGCGCAAAAGGTAGTGGGTCCACAAAACCTATCATGTCCATATTATCTCTGATAGGGTTTGTTTTAAAATCTATTACTCGATCCCAAAGTGCGCAAAAGGGTAATAGGTCCACCAAAATCTTCCAGCGGGATGTCCTTAAAATTCATAAAACCTATCACATCCATATTACCTCTGATATAATTTTTTCGAATCTATTACTCTCATCCCAAAGTGCGCAAAAGGGTAATAGGTCCACCAAAATTCCAGTGGGATGTCCTTAAAATCTATAAAATCTGTCACATCCATATTACCTTTGATAGGGTTTATTTCGAATATGTTACTCACACCCCAAAGTGCACAAAATTGTAATAGGTCCACCATAATCCCCCAGTGGGATATCCTTAAAAATCTACAATATGGTACTATATTCATATACCCAAAAATCCACAATATACAAAAATTCTGAAAAAGGAGAGACTTTATTAATTAATATTCAAGATCATAAGTACATATGATGGAAATCCATTACATTCAAGAGTTCTCATTAGTATTCAAGGTCATGAGTACACATGATGAAAACCTGTTTTAAAGGATTTTCCATGAAGTCTCGCTGATACAAAACTTTTTTTATTAGAAGCGCCCCTCTGTGCTGTCATCGCTACTGACACAAGTTGAGCCCACAGCAAAACTCAATACTTTTTGGCTCACTACTCCACAGTGCAAACCTTAGTATATAAAAAATCCACACTGATTGATAGCAAGGGAAGAGCAGGAGCAGACGCTCTACAACCATATGGGAAGACCGACTATAGGAATGACAATTAATCCAAATTCTGTCATCGATCCCGCAATCTTTCGGCCAATAGAGAACCACATAAAAGGGAGAAAAGCAGTTGACGCGCTGCATGAATAATGCCAGCTCATCTTATGACGTGGGATGTTCATCCTCGTCTTCTGGATTAGTTCTTGCCAAACTGACCGCGTTTCCTGGATCAGTTCTTGGCAAAATGCTGTATAAGGTTGGTTTATATCCCGAACAACGGGTGTTATGATATCCTTCCATGCCCCATCATAGGCAACAAGAGCGAAGATAAAACCTCCATAAAGAAGAAGCATCAATCCCAGCGAAGATTATAAAGAGGTATAACCAACGCATACCGCTGCCAAGCTACAGCCACGTGCAGTTAAGTCTGCACGGATGAGCAAGATGAGACCTCACCCATGCGGCCAAGCCACATACAGGATCTTCACGCATAAAATAGATGATTCCTCATCCATGCAGCCTCGCCAAAGCTAGGCGCACATATCAGACAGATTTTGCACGCGTGCCATGAAGGAGTGCTCACCCACACGACAGAGTTCTGTGAAGAGGTCTGCACATGTCCAAGGGGAGCCTTCATCTATGCGACAAAACTTTGCTAAGGGTCGGCTTACGTTGGAGAGGACTTCCTACGCACACAGCAAATCTGTGTGCTGGTGACTCTGTGACCTTAGCAGCCAATACGGGAGACATGGTACCCCCTTACCTCAGAGTAGAATTTCTGCATCAGGAGGCCACAGATCAATCCTGCTATCGACTGACTCCTCAGAGAGAGGGACAACAACATCCAACATCTTTACGAAGGAGGAGGAACGAAAGACAAAGTTCTCTCTCATCCCCAAGTCGCCTACTTATAGGCTCCGAGAGACACGTAAAAAGATCGAGATGACGAACGGGGCAGTTATAGCGATTGACCTGATGCCTCAATTTTTGCGTGCCACTATTGTCTCCTTGGGAACTGCCGCCTCGAGCCCCGCTTCAGGGGATGGTGCAGAATCCGAACAAAATCTACTCAAGGGTCAAGGCAAATCTGGCAGTTAATGCATAAAGGAGAGCCTGGCAGCGTTCTCCTATGTGGCTCAATGTCCATGCGGCCCGGACATACCCCATCCATGCTTCTTATTCAAAGTATTTCAAACTTATCAGTTTAAAAACTTTGAAGGGAGTCTTGTAGAAGCATGGAAAAGATGCATCCATGCGTCCAACGTCCATGCGTCCCAGAATAAAACTCAATATATGTTGGCCCGTACGGACACCATGCGGCCCAGAAAAGGGACACCCATGCCGTCTAAACAAACGTTCTGATAACTGGCCACAGGTCGACCTGACATGATATCCTGACAACAAAGATGGTACCTAACAGAGAATCCTGACAATTTTTTTCTGATCGCCTTGAAGGAAGAGAACACACTAAGAGGTAGAAGTCCCAAGGATGGTGCAGAGCCACGTGAACAACACAACAAAAAGACCCCATGTAGCTCTGGCCCATGCATCATAGACTCCATGCGGTCCATGCGTCTCTGGCCCACGCGTCCCAGACTCCATGTGTCACATGCGACTCTGGCCCATGCGTTCCAAACTCCATATGGGCCATGCGTCTCTGGCCCCGTGCGTTCTGTGCGTCTTTGGCCACATGTGTCCCTGATTCCACGTCGACCAAGTCTTGCTGTTACAACTGAGTGGTCCTCTCCAACCAAATAGTGGCCGCGTGTCCATTTGACCAAGTCGCGCCTACAACAGTTGATAACCGACCAGATACTCAACAAACAACAAAATCCCAATAAATGTTCACGTGGAAGCGGAGCCCGGATTTTCGTGCATAGCTGTAGCACCCTTCCGTTGAGAGGGGACACGTGGCAAACCCTGCCATCCATACGGCCTAAAATCTATGCGGCCACAAATATGACTATAAATAGTAGGGTACCAAACCCGGACAGGGGGATCTACGAATCAACACTCAAAGAAAAGAGAAGAGCTGCTGCATCGGACCGTCCACAGAGTAAAGATAGTTGGTACACTCCTAACCCTCCATCGGCCCCCTAGAAAATAAATTTGTACTTAGATTGTCTTCTAGGACTCTTGTTTGTACTTTCTTAATTTGTTAATCAAATCTGGTTCTCCCAGTTCTCTTTTTGATTTAAATGGCAAACAATCCCACTGGAGGATCTTTGGTAGACATATTACTTCTTGTGTACTGGAGTGCAAGTAATAAGTTCAAAACAAAATTCTATCAGTGGTGATATAGACGTGATAGGTTTTGTGAACTTAACATCGCTGGTGTACTTAAAGTTAAGTACGGGTGATAAGTTTAGATGGAGACCGATATCAGAGGTATTGTGGATATGATAGTCGATAGTCATACAGAGAGGTTTGCTCAAAGGTAATATGGATATGGCGAACCCTAATGGGGATAACGGTTAGGACAGTAGTTCAGAGGTGATGTGGACGTGAACTAATGTCCAAGGGAACTAATTATGAGTGGTCTACCCAAAAGTGTGGATAGACTTGAAGGTGGCTCCGCTTGGGAGTTTTTGAGGATCCACTGTCTGTTGCGTATTCAGGATTCCTGAATACAGACAATGGCTTTGATCAAGTACATTTTGTGCGTACACACTTGCTGGGGATGAACAACGGGAAATGTACACTGTATATTTTGATTGTCCAGCTGATAGTAAAGGGAGTACAAGTCTAGCTTAGACATATTACTTTTTGAGTAACTTGCCGTTGATAGGATTCATGCGTAAGTCGTCATTGGATTTTGCTAGCCGGTATGCGCCGTTAGAGAACACAGACTCCACAATGAATGAACCATCCCATTTAGGTTAGAATTTATCGACCATCTTGTGGGTCGTAACCATCGGTCTTCTTACTGTCAAGACGAGGTCACCCACTCGGTAAGTCCTCTTCTTGACCCGTTTGTTGAAAGTTCCTGAGAGGCGCGCTTGGTATAGCTCAATACGCTGTTGAGATAAGAGATGTTTCTCGTTGAACGCTTTTAACTCTTGTAGCCGTCGACGATGATTGTCGTCAATGGTCAACCGGTTGGAAAGAGCTACTCGGAGTGACAAAATTTGGATCTCGAGTGGGAGAACCGGTTCGCTTCCGTAAATTAAGGAGAATATCGTGCTGCCAGTAGGTATCCAGACCGTTGTGCGATAGGCCCAGAGACATTCACCCAGATTCTCATTCCAGTCACGCTTATTGAATGACACGAACTTCTTGAGTAGCTTTATGATGGCCTTGTTGAATGCTTTTGCCAGAACATTTGCTGCTAGGTTGTAGGCATTCGATGCTATATTCTGGATTCAATTTTTGTCGCAAAATCGATAAACAACATGTGTCACGCTCCAGTCCCAAAATGCCGAGGGACTGGATGCGCGACAATGGCCAGCAGCACGCACCGATGGACAACCCTATTTAATGGATCCATCAGGGCATGCTTAAGCTGTAGTCTAACAGTAAATAGAACAATTATTACAAGTCCCAGGTTATTCTAATCTCATCCACAACAGATAATCACAGATTAAATGCCTGAAATAATGCAATAGAATAAATAAGCAAATCTCAAATAAGTATCTCGGGGAATAATCCGAGAATATGTCTGGTACATCGAATGCAAATAGACAGGAAATAAATCAACTGGAAATAAAAATACTGAGTATATGAAGCCGGTACTCAGGAGAAGTCTTCAGCCACGATCTCGTCCTCGGTTCCTGATTCCGCTTCGAGAAGTGCTCCTGTTCCGTACACCTCGGGGTAGATCTCTTCGGCTATACCTGGGGACATAGTCCATTCCAGGTCCTCAGGGGACATAACAAGGTACAGATAATACAAGCCAAAATAAATGCAGTACAGAACTAAATAAAACAATAGGGTAAGCTATATAACCATCTATGTAAAATGCAAGATGAGAGCATCACTAAAATTCAGGCTGAGCCACTACAAGCTCTGTGTCGGGGAGCCGGTAGCGGTAATATCACTAGTAGAGTGCCTAGATCTGATATAGAGTCTGAGGCCTTACAATAAATATAACACTAGTAGAGTGCCTAGCTCTGATATAGAGTCTAAGCTTCATCGTAAATAATATATAAATCAGCCTGTAGCCTGTGTGTCTCTCCCCACCCAATGTAATCACACGTCTCATGTCCATGACACGCAGGATCAATACTAATGCAACAAGTCATATAATGTCTAAGAATATAATGTCTATGTCATAGACCTGTATCCTATACAGAATCACCACGAATATCTCAAGACGATTCTGTCTCATGAATAGTGTCAAGTGTCCTGGGTTATGATGTACTTAATAAGACAAGTACGAGAAGTATAGGGTCTCGGTATCCATGTCTAGATGACGTTACATAACTCCGCGTACGGGGTTGGTGTCACGCCCCAGTCCCAAAATACCGATGGACTGGACACGTGGCAATGGCCAGCAGCACGCACCGATGGACAACCCAATTTAATGGATCCATCAGGGCATGCTTAAGCTGTAGTCTAACAATAAATGGAACCAATGATACAGGTCACAGTCTATTCTAATCTCATCCACAACAGATAATCACAGATCAAATGCCAGAATAATGCAAATAAATGTAAACTAGCATATCTCAATAAAATGTCTCGGGGAACAATCCGAGAATATGTCTGATACATCAATACAAATAGACAGGAATAAAGGAACTGGAAATAGAAACAGGAATAACTGACTATATATAACCAATACTCAGGAGAAGTCCTCTGGCACGATCTCGTTCTCAGGTTCTGGTACAGCTCCTGGAAGTGCTCATGTACGGTATATCTCTGGATGGATCTCTTCGGCTATACCTGGGGACATAATCCGGATCCAGGTCCTCAGGGGACAGCAAGGTACAGATAATACAAGCCATAATAATGCAGTGAAATAGTCAATGAATAAACAGGGTAATTATGTAACCATCTATGTGAAATGCAGGTGAGAACATCACCAGTACTCAGGTTGAGACTAATACAAGCTCTGAGTAGGGGAGCCGGTAGCAGCGATATCATGTAGTTGTCTATCTCGTAGTGAGACTAAGACGCCGGCATAATATAGTCAACCTGTAGCCTGTGTGTCTCTCCAGCAATAAATGGAACAATAGGGAAACACTAAGTAACCAGCTAAGTGATATGCAAGATGAGAGCAGCACTAGAACTCAGGCTGAAACCACTACAAGCTCTGTGTCGGGGAGCCGGTAGCAGCGATATCATGTAGTTGTCTAGCTCGTAGTGAGACTAAGACGCCGGCATAATATAATCAACCTGTAGCCTGTGTGTCTCTCCCCACCCAATGTAATCATACGTCTCATGTCCACAACGTCTCATGTCCATGCCACGCAGGATCAAGTCTAATGCAGCAAGTCATAATAAGCTCTAAGCATATATATAAGAATATGTTATGAAACCTGTATCCTATACAGAATCACCATGAATATCTCAGGAAGACTCTATCTCATGAATAGTATCAAGTGTCCTGGGTCATGTTGTACTTGATAAGACAAGTACGAGAAGTACAGGGTCTCGGTATCCATGTCTATGTGACGATACACAACGCCGCGTACGGTGTTGGCACCCGACTATTAATCGGACGCTTAGTAAAGTCACTCGGTCCTGGGTTGAACAGTTTATATCAAGATTACGTATGAAGTCTACAAGAACTCAAGTAAAGTACTAAAACTGGAATCACTGCGAGTTGACAAGGTACAGTTGCCTACTGATGTATAAATAAGCCAAGAAATATTTAGCAAAGACTGCAAGTTTTGGCGAGGTACACTTGCCTGTGGTTTTGGCTCCAACTGTAGCTCTGGTATTTGTGAAATCTTCAGGAACGTCTTCGGATGCTGAAACAAATATTACCATCAGATCCAGAAAATATCAATCAGCTAGAAACGCCTGTCCTTGAGTCCAATTTGGAGACAAGGGCAAAAATGGCAATTTTAGGTCAAAGCGGGGTCCACATGTGGCCCGCTTCGCACCGAAAAATATGTCAGGGTCAAAGGTCTCCAAATTTGCCAAACTTAGTGTCAACAGGTCAGGAACGATGATACGAACCCAACGGAACTTCCAGAATTGGATTCCGGTGAGCCGATCACAAAATCGCCTGTCGAGTGGAGCTTGTGGGGCCTACGACACGCGATTTCGTCAACGTTCTCAGAATCGAACCAAACTTGGGTCACAGGACCAGCGTATCGCTACGAGTCCGATGGCGCAAGTTTCGTTCCAATCCGACGTGTGTACACAAAGTTAGGGCGCGCTCCAAAAAGTACGGATATGGGACGGTGTCCGCGGATACGCGTTGATTCTGGTGTGCACGCACACCCGAATCGACTTCTGTGAAATCCCACACGTCCGTATCGATGGTGCGCACGTATCTGTGAAGACCGCGCGCGACCAAGTCGTCTTGTTTGGCGGGGCGTACCCAGTTTCGGGATAAATCAGGGCGTTGTTTTTCCTGTTTTTGGATCGCGGTTCGCGATCGCCACAGGACGCGATGCCCCAAGCGGGTTGCACGGGCACCGAGAGGGTCACGCAGGGTTCGTGACGCAACTGACGGAATCGGAAACGGGACAACGAGCAGAGAGATACACGTACCTGAACAGGGCTCCAGAAACTGGACTTTCTCGTGTCCGACACGTGTCCGGATCCGAATCCTAGGGTTAGGGTTCTGGACGGCGGCCGGAGCTGGGCGGCCGTACGGGTCGCGGAGGCGGCTGGGCGGAGCGCTGGGGCGGGTGGAGGCGGCGCTGGCGGCGGCTCGAGGCGGCGGCGCTGTGGAGAAGAAGGAGGAGGAAGAGGAAGGGGATCGGGTGTCCGGAGGCGGCGGGCAGCTGCGGAAGGAGGGAGGTCGGCGGCTGGGCGGCCTCGCGGGGGTGGCGCCGGAGGCGGTGGCGGCGTGGTGGTGCGGGACGCGGTGGGTGGCACGGTGGGGGCAGCGGGGAGAGGTGTGGGGGTTTTAAATAGGCGGTGGCCGATGAGACGGGGCCGAGCAAGGCGGCGGAGGACGCGGGTCATGGCCGGGCGAGACGGCCGGGGAACGCGGGCTGGGCGGCGCGTGGCCGAGCGGGCAGGCGGAGCGCCGGGAGACGCGGGCACGGGCGGGTCGTGGGGGAAGGGAAGGCGGGTCGGGTTCGGTCGGGCGGACCCGACCCGACCCGATAGCCCTACGGGCAAGGCCGATGGGCCGGGTTTGGGTTACTAATAAAATAAATAACTAAATAAATAATTAATTAAATATATAATAAATAATAATAGTTTTTAGGTGTTTTAAAATAGGTCCGGGCCCAATAAATTCCCAGAAAATTACCCTAAGTCCAGTTTTTCATTTTACACCCATAAATATTATTTTCATAATATTTTAATATATTCTAAAATCATTAAATTTTATTTAATGCCAAAAACACCTTGTTTTTAATTAGCAAAAATTCCCGAAAAATCCCAGAAAATTTCGAGAAATTCGGTTTTGAAAATCTTGAAAAATCAGGGGGTTTACAGTTGGCACCCGACTATAATCGGACGCTAAGCATGTCACACGGCCCTAGGGTTGAGCATGTACAATAGTTATAATGTATATATTCAAAGGAATAATTAACAACAACTGCAAGTTTGGCAAGGTACACTTGCCTGTGGTTCTGGTTCCAATTGCTGCTCTGACTTCAGCTGGAATCGCAGGCGGTACTCCGGTTGCTGAAATAAACATCACCATCAGATCCAGAAAATATCAATCAGCTAGAAACGCCTATCCTTGAGTCCAATTTGAAGACAAGGACAGAAATAACAATTTCGGGTCAAAACGGGGTCGACATGTGGGCTCGCTTTGCACCGAAAAACGTGTCAGGGTCAAAGGTCTCCAAATTTGCCAAACTTAGTGTCAACAGGTCAGGAACGATGATACGAACCCAACGGAACTTCCAGAATTGGATTCCGATGAGCCGATCACAAAATCGTCCGTCGAGTGGAGCCTGTGGGGCCCACGACACGCGATTTCGTCAACGTTCTCAGAATCGAACCAAACTTGGGTCACAGGACCAGCGTATCGCTACGAGTCCGATGGCGCAATTTTCGTTTCAATCCGACGTGTGTACACAAAGTTAGGACGCATTCCAGAAAGGACGGATACGGGACGATGTCCGCGGATACGCGTTGATTTCGGTGTGCACGCACACCCGAATCGACTTCTGTGAAATCTCACACGTCCATATCGACGGCGCACACGTATCTGTGAAGACCGCGCGCGACCAAGTCGTCCCGTTTGGCGGGGCGTACCCAGTTCCGGGGTGAATCAGGGCGTTGTTTTTCCTGTTTTTGGATCGCGGTTCGCGATCGCCACAGGACGCGGTGCCCCGAGCGGGTTGCACGGGCACCGAGGGGGTCATGCAGGCTACGCAACGCAACTGGCGGAATCGAAAACGGGTAAACGAGCAGGGAGATACGCGTACCTGAACATGGTCCAAAAAACCCGAAAATTCTGTGTCCGACACGTGTCCTGTGTCTCTGTTAGATTCTAAGGTTAGGGTTTGGGGGTTCTCAGGCGGCTGGAGGTGGGCGACACTGCGGTGGGGGGGGGGGCGGCCGGAGGAGGCTGGGGGCGCGGAGGCGAGGCTGGGCGGAGCAGGCGGCCGGCGCTGAGCGGCGGAGGCGGGCCAGAGAAGAGGGTGCTGTCGGGGGGGGGGGGAGAGGAGAAAAGGGGGGAGGAGATGGCGGCCGGCGGCGAGGTGAGGTGGGAGGAGGCTGCGGGTGGTCGTGGGGCCGAGCGGCGGTCGGAGTCTAGCGGAAGGGGACGGCGGCCGGAGTCGAGGGTTTGTTGGGGAGCTCGATTGGGGGAGGAAGGGAATATATAGGGGGAGGGAGAGGCCGATGGTGGCCCGGAAAGGCGGAGGGGCTCCGGACGAGGCGGGCGACGTGGCCGCGGGGCCGCGCGGAGCGGGCGGGGCGCGTGGCCGGCGTGGCGCGGCGGACGCGGGGCGACCGGGTTCGTGGGGGACGCTGGGGAAGAAAAGCGGGTCGCGGGTCGGGCGGGTTCGGGTCTGACCGACCCGACCCGACCCGGTAGCCACGGATGGGCTGGGCCGGTTGGGCTGGGCCGAGGTTTGGGCCGGGGTTTGGGTTTTAGGGTTTATTAAACAATTAAATAAATAAATAAATAATAAATAATAGTTTTTAGGTGATTAAAAATAGGTCCGGGGCCCAATAAATTCCAGAAAAATTACCCTAAGTCCAGTTTTTCATTTTACACCCAAAACTATTATTTTTATAATATTTTAATATTATATATTATCAATTAAAAATTATTTAATAATCAAAACCCTGATTTTAATTACGAAAAAATCCCAAAAAATTCCAAAAAATTATGAAAAATCCAAATTTAAATAGTCTTGAAAAATCAGGGGGTTTACAACATGACTTACAAACTGTAGACCATTATTGTGGATGGTCCTCCGTGGCAAACCAAAACAGTATATGATGTGATGCTTGACAAAGCTGATCACGTTTGAGGTCTTGACTTCAGCGAGTGAAACCGTTTCGCCCATTTAGAGAAGTAGTCGGTGATAGCCAAGATGAACCGATGTCCCTTAGAAGAAGGTGGACTAATTGGTTTGATAATGTCCATTTCCCATGCTTCAAATGACCAAGATGCTACCGTTGGGTATAGCAATTCTAATGGCTGGTGGATAAAGTCTGTGTGAATTTGGCATGCTTGGCACTTTCTCTTATAGTTAATATCCTCTGCTACCATTGTCGTCTAATAGTAACCCATTCTACGATGACAGTCTTGTAGCTTGGGTCCGGGATGATGGGCACCGCAAACCCCATCGTGAGTCTCATGGAGAGCCTGGTATGCTTTTGTATTTGATAGGTATCATAGCAAAATATCGTCATAGGAACGACGATACATCATTTTGGTAGTCGTATCATAATAGAACCGGAGGGAACGTCTTCTGATGGAAGTGGCTTCCTTTGGGTTCTCGGAGAGAATTCTATAGACTGTGTAGTCGATGAATGTGAGTCTCCAGTCTTGGGAGTCGGTGTTTGTCTCTACTGAGTAGCTCAAGCACAGACATAAATTATTTTTTGGACAGACCAGCTCTTGACCGACCACTATGATTAGTTGATGGATTTTGACCGGAACTGCCATGGAGGCAGCATGGACGGCCAGGGCGTCAGCCTCGATATTTTGCACCGAGGGACGTGCTCTATAAAGAACCCCTCGAAGGTGGAGATTATTCCAAGCACGACTTGGAGGTAGGGAATCAAGTCCTCTTGCCGGATCTCGTATTCACCCCGGACCTGACTGACTATCAGCTTGGAATCGCCGTAGGCTTCTAGATAGTCTACTCCCACTTATTTAGCCAGTTGGAGCCCAATGAAGATGGCGTTGTACTCTGCCACATTGTTGGAGCATGTCTCAATGAGGGAGTAAGCGCAGTTTATGACCAGATCGTGTGGAGGGAATCAGTACTATCCCGACGCCAGCGACAATATCGTCTTTGGGCCCTGTTCTTGAAGCACCGTCGAAGAACATTCGCCAAACGGCTTCTGCGCTTAAGGTCATGTTTGAGTCCGCTACTTCGTTTGGGATCTCCTTGTAGAGCTTCAATTTTTTTGACACAGGGTAGGCTGCCAAAAAATCTGCCAATTCTTGGCCTTTGACCTCCTTATGTGGGACAAATACCATATCGTATGGCGATAACAGTATTGCCCATGTGGCTAGGTGAGAGTTTAGCGATCCGGGTTAAGTCATAAGAACCCTGAAAGGATTAACTCGCGAGATAAAATAGATTGTTTGTCCTTCCATGTAATGTCGAGTCTTCTGAATTGCGAAGACCAGAGCGAGGCAGTCATTCTCAACGGGATTGTATCTGTGCTATGCGCCGTCCATTATTCTGCTGAGATAGTAGATGGCCTATTCGTGACCTGCATCACTTTTCTGGGCTAGTAGATCTCCGAGAGAGTGATCCATTGATCGCACATATAGCAAGAAGGGTCTTACCACAATGGGGCCCACCAATACTGGGGGGTTCATGAGATACTCCTTGATGTCGTCGAAGGCACTCTGGTATTCTTCGTTCCAGACAAAGGAGACTCCCTTCCTCATGAGGTGAGTGAACGGTTGACAACATCCAGAGAGGTTTGATATGAACCTCCTAATGTATGCCAGTCTTCCTTGAATGCCACGAAGTTCTCTGAGGTTCTTCGACGGGTGCATTTCAAGGATTATTTTAGTCTTGTCGAGGTCTACGTGGATACCCTTCAAAGTTATGACAAAACCCAGAGATTTGCATCTAGAGACTCTCAGGAAGGATTTGGTAGGATTCATCTTGAGCTGGTGCGCACGCATAAGGTCGAACACAGTCTTCAAGTCTCGGAGGTGATCATCTTTAGAGCGACTCTTGACAGCGATGTCATCAACATAATACTCCACTGTATTGCATAGATGTTCACGAAAGATGGTGCTCATTACTCGCTGGTATGTAGCACCTGCGTTCTTCAGACACCGAAGGGCATGACTGTGTAGCAGTACACTCCTATCAGCGTTCGGAACGACGTATGCTTCTCGTCGTCGGTAAATATCTTGATTTAATTGTTTTGAGATAATTTTGCTGGGGAGTTTTTGTGGACTTATCATCCTTGGCGTACTTAAAGCTAAGTATGGATGACAAGTTGAAATGACTGACACCATAAGAGATATTATGGACGTGACGGTAGACAATAATATTTGCTCAGAGGTAATATGGACATGGCAAATTCTTGGGTTGTAGACTTATTACCCGTGGCGTACCTTAAGTACGGATAATAAGCTGAAATGACTGGCACTATCAAGGGTTATACGAACGTGATAGTAGAAAGTCGTAGAAAGTCGATAGGCAGAATATTACTCGGAGGTAATATGGACATGGAAAAGTTCTGGAAATTAGAATTTCGTTAGAAGTATCTTACGCAGAGGTGATGTGGACATGGTAAAATAAACTTTTGTGGGGACAAAGAAAAATATGACAGGTAATATGGACGTGACCATTTTTTTGTGGTGATATATTCGCTATACCGAGGAGAATGATAGGATTACAGCTCAGAGGTATTATGGACATAAGCTGTTGCATGGGGTGATCCCACCTTAGATGGGGGAGCATTTTCGATCCCGACTGGAATTGTAAATAAGATGCTCGAAAGCGACTGGGCTTTGAGGACACGCTTTTTTTGCTGGAGGGAATCAAGTTTGGGTGGTCTCAATGAGAATGTTTCGCTGGACCTGAGAACTGCTTCACTGGAGAATTTTTTGTGGATCCATTATCCGTTGCGTATTCAGGACCCCTGAACCAAGACAATAGATTTTGCAAGAAATCATGGAGGGACACAAATCCCCTTAAGCATTTGTACTTGCTGGGGATAACAAAATGTAAACAGTGTACATTTTGAATTAATATGCTGGAAAGTACTAGCTTAGACGTAGTACTTGTTGAGGAACTTGCTCTTGATCGACATCATTGGCAAGTCTCGGTTAAGCTTTGCGAGCCTGTATGCACTGTTGAATCGAGGAGACGTTGTGTCCTTGATAAATCTTCAGATTAAGAAAACTTTGTCCTTGGTGGGTACGAGAATACACTGTCCTCGATTAAGAGTTCAGATATGCTCTTATTTGTTGACAGAGTCTGGAGCTCGAGCTTTATGGACTACAGTCTTGTTGGTGCGACGATGCATGCTAGCACTTTCGTATCCCTGCCCACTGCGAGTGATATTGTAATTGCTGTCGGATTGTAAAGAAATATGTCGTGGTAAATACGTCGTCCTTTATCAAAATTCAGACCTTCAACATTCTGGAGATCATAACCCATCTTCTGCATGAGACGGAGTGACTGTTGGCTGTAATGATGAAACTGTGGTAGCTCTCATTTGTTGCACCAGATACTACCAATGCTTTGGCTTGTGACAAACGGAAAATCAGGTGTAAAGGAACACTGTCGCGTACACCCCTTATCCGATGCTTTGACTTGTGACAAACTATATTAATATTTATATTACAATATATATATATATATATATATATATATATATATATAATTTTTTTATTTTTTATTTATCCGAAATCCTCCCCTCCTATATCCCTTATCCGTACCCCTCCCAACACCCCTTATCCGAAACCTTCTACCCAAGATTCTGAATACAGCCCTCTCCTATCCATGTCCAGGTCATTCCACTCGGACTATATTACAATATACGATTATATTGTACGTGCACAAGAAAGATTGAATCTGTTATCACATTACTCTGATTGATATAATATTCTTTGTTAATCTTTTGTTGTACAACGAATATAGCCATCCAGTACTTCTTGTAATGCATACATGTGGCCGGGGTGGGGCTCTACCCCCCACCCCCACCCCCACCCCCCCCAACACACATATAACACACACACATATATATATATATATATATATATATATAGTTGATATTAGAGTTTGGGTCTCCAAATTATTCAATATTAGTGTTTGAATTTTAAAATTATTGTTCACGTAGGCAAGTGAACAGCAGAGCCGGCCCTGAGCTCATGAGAGCCCAGAACGAATTTTTAAAATGGAACCCCATATATAAGATTAAAAAAATGAAACAAAATAAAATAAAAAAATTTCTACAAAGATTTGAAATAAGAATATCTTGTGTGCAAGTCTAATAGAATAACCACTACACTACAACTGCCTTCTAATAAGAAGGGTTCATGATACATATTAGTTCTATTTTCGATACAGAATCATTTATATATTTAAACTGATTTTTGTCCTCCGGACCCATGAGATCCTGGACGGTCGTCCTGGCTGTCCTGGGTCAGGATCGACCCCTGGTGAACAGTATTTTTAAGACCCAAACACTAATATTGGACAATTTAGAGATCCAAACACTAATTTTCATATATATATATATATATATATATATATATATATATATATATATATAACCCTATTACTAAATAACAATTTTTGTGTATTTGTATCCATTTTTTTTACCCAATTTTATGTAGAAATTTTTTGAGTTGCACTCTACTTATTTTACTATAATTCAAGATGCACTCTACTTGAAAGAGAAATTTTGAGTTGCACCCCACTTGTTTGACCATAATGTATAAAAATTTTCACTTTTAATGGAAACAATCAATGACTAATAATCAACTCCTTTGACCCCCCCTCCCCCCCCCCCACCCCCCACGTGGACACTTTTGAGACCAAAATACCCTCAATGATTTGGTCCCACTTGACATCTATCTATACAAATCTGAGTGTGAAGGTACATGGGACTAAATAAATTTTGGTCTCAAAAAGTATCCACATGAGGGTATTTTGGTCTCAAAAGTGTCAATGTGGGAGGTCAAAGGAGTTGATTGTCAGTCATTGACGGTTAAAAGTGGATGGTTTCATTTATTATGATAAAATAAGTTGGGTGCAACTCAAAATTTTTCTTCCAATGAATTATTGTAAAACAAATGGGATGCAACTCAAAATTTCTATTTTATGTATTTAATTTATTTTTTTATCCTTTTTTTTAAATAACAGAACCACTAGTATATTGAAAATGTTTATCTTGTATCTGTTAATTGATTTTTATGGCTATCTTATCCCCTCTTTCTCTCTCTCTCAATATTTTACGTACACTGTATAGTGCAAAACAATATACACTACAAGTTGTTTCTTCTTCAGATATCCGCTATTAGGCTCCTTTTTCTCTCCCATCATCATCTCTTTCCGTACGAACAGTCCTCCCTCACTCAACTTCTTTCTCTATAACTCACATTTTTTCCTCTCCTTTAACTCATCTTCAACCGAGAACCTCCATTATAACCGAGACGGTGTCATCGTCGTCGAAATGTAACGACAACCGAAGGAGGAGATACAACAGCAGCGTCAAGCTCCGCCGCCGGCACTTACTCTCGCCGTCCGAACTCCCGCACCCTCGACGAGTTATGCCACATTTTGGATTCTCTGTTGATGGTGAAAGAGGATACCAAAGGCTCTTAGTGTTTGAATTTTTGCCTAAAGAATTTACCCAGTAAACTAAATATTTTTTTGTCAGATTTTTATTTTTTAGTATATTGGACACGGTTCTACATTTTTCAGCTATGATATAGTATGAAATATGATACAGTATGAACACGATGAGATATGGATATGACGATACTCACACAACATTTATTTGTTAAATTAAGTTCGGATAAACTAAAATTCTGGTTCTGTTCTTTTTGACACAAAGTCAAGCCGGATACAATACTGATTTTTCTTTGGAATGTCCATGGCTTCCTAATTATAGTTATAGCATACTAATGACAGTGGCATTACTTTTTCCAACTTATGTTTTTTTGTGTTTTGTTTTTTGTTTTTTTACAAAAGTAGAAGAGGAATGAAAGAGTTGAAGGAAAAAAGAGAGCACTTCTTTTATGCCATTGACCTTATAACCCAATGGCCATGATGTAGGAGGAACAGCTCCTGAAAAGCTTAGGGAGACAAAATTATAGGGCTTGATGCCATGAATGATGGGTACAGGTACAAAAACCTTTGTGTTTTTAGGAGGCTCCACTCGCTCACTTTTCTAATATATGCTTTTGTGTGCTTCCCATTGTTTACAAGCTTTATCAGCCCTAAGGTTAGGATTTCGAAGGCTACAAGCAGAAATTTATTATACAGTGGAGTCCGAAAAATCAATGTTCTAAAAATCGGACTAAAAATGGACCCAGTTAGAACACTGGATCAGATCAAATCGATTCAATTGATAAGTTAATTCAGATTATATCAATAATATAGACTTACAATCTTATATTGAGTATATTACATAGTATATAATTACATATACCATTTGAGCCGGAAGAACCAATGTTCAACGTAGTACGTAATTATATATATACTATTTAGAAGTTCTGCATATTTATTACGGTATAATTAGTCAAAAAAAATTTAAAGGATTATTTAGTAACAGGATCTCAAATATATATGAAAATTAAAGTTTGGATCTCCAAAGTGCCCGGCGTTAAGACTTTGGTTCTCGAAATCACTATTCACCAGCCTACATGAATAGTGATTTCTAGACCCAAAGTCTAACGCCGGACACTTTGGATATCCAAATCCTAATTTTAACTATTATGTGAGACCCTATTACTGAATAACGCAAAAATAAATATATTAACTTTGATTGCATGTAAATTCCAAAACAAAAATTAAAACTATGGTTAAATCGGTTCGAAACTCAACTGGATCAGACGGTTTGGTAGTCTGATCGGTTGGATCAAACGGGTTGACCGGACTAATCGGACTTCTACAACAAATGTTGGATCGATATTAAACCAATTCGAAAAAGCTACGGGTTCATAAATGAACTAGTTCAACAGATGGTCCGGTTTGAATATACATTATATAGTAACTAAAGCGTGTCTTATCTAAAACAGTATGCTACACGCAAACCATAATTTAAAGGAATATTTTAGCAAATACTTCCAAACAAAATATTGAAACTAACATATACCTTTACTTAAAAAAAAGAAGAAGCAAATACTACCATTCTTTGTACGGAGCAATTAGAATATTAAGATATGCTCCCGCTTTTTTAACTAGATTTTTTTTTTTTTTACACATAATAAAACATCTGCTATTTTTTTTAAGTGAAAATATATGCTAGTTTTAACATTTTGGGTAAAAACATTTGCTAAAATATTTCTAATTTAAATACATTAGGTCTAGCCATTTATGGTTTTCATGTACATACAGTATTACTTTTATCATTTGAGAAAGAAAGAAATATATTAACTTTTCTATGTTTTATAGGTATTACATAAACTATTTTTATTTTAAAATAATTTACAGTGAAAGTATACATAGACCTAATTTCCAAATTTACAGTGAAAGTATACATGAAGAAAAGGCCACTGTCTTAAGCATGAGAGAGAAAGAAAGAGAGTTTAAAAAAAAGGTTAAATAGCAGTTAGACCTTGATTTTTTTTATTCTGTTAGAGGTTAAGTCCTGAAATATCTAATTGAAATTTTCGGATTCTGTATTTTTAGTTTTTTTTTTCCTATTATACAATGAACATAAGTAAAGTGTAACAACCGATACATGCTAAAAATGAGAGTATAATAAAAAATATGATTATTTATACTAACTATTTCTATGTTTTTGATTTATAACACGAAATATTTCTACTTTTGAACAAATTATACTGACCATCTCTTCCTTTAGAATTTTTTAAAAAAAAATAGGAATAGTCAGTGTTATAACTTTTTTACTTTTATCCTAAAATAAGAATTTTTCGTGTAATAAAAAAAAAAGGGATTGTCATTGTAACTTTTTAAAAAATATGAGTATCTCGTATTATAAATAAAAAATACAGAGGTCGGTAGTGTAAATAACTCAAAAAAAAATTCAAAATTCAAAATTGAAAATTAAAATTTTCAACTTTAATTGAACGTGCCTTAAATTCTAAGCTGATATAAAATCTACAGTATCTAAATACTAATTAGCTAAAAATAAAATAAAATAATAATAATAAAAATAGTAGTAGTAGTAGTAGTAGTAGTAGTAGGAGGAGGAGGAGAAGGAAAGCTTAGAGAAGACAAATATAGACTATATACTATTGCTGATTCATAGAGGTATACAGTAGTTCGTAGTGAAGATTCCCACACTGTTCTTCCTTTTAAATAAAGGAGCCTTATCACTTAGGTTTTAAGCCAAGTGGTACATGTAACATTATGGTTGCCCCCAAGCTTTACGGTTGCGGCCCTTGGATACCTTAGACGTAGGACATGTAACACTAATAGAGTAACACATAGAAGCCTTACTTTAGCTTGTGTGTGGTCCTGAATGAGAGTGATGGGTGATCCCTAAAGTTATAAGGGTGGTGTATCAATGGGTTCATTCTCGCTTCTTCTTCTTCTTCTTCTTCTTCTTCTTGAGTTCTTGGCTTACATATACAAACACACGTGAGAGGAGTGATATAATTTATACATTCAAGTCAATAAAAAAGAAGAAGCAAAATAGTGATGGAAGTTTTTCGTCGCTATATTTATATTTTTCGTAACTAAACAATAATAGTGACGGAATAACGACGAAAAATTTTCGTCGCCGGCACAAATGTTTCTGTTCTTTTTCCGTCGTTGATCCAATGCCGGATCAACTATCCAGTGACGAAAATAGCGACTGATATTTCTGTTGCTACCTTAGCGACTAAAATAACGATGTCTCTAATACTCTTTGAGTATCAGATAGAACCTTTATCGGAATAGCGACTAAAATTTCTGTCGTTATTCCGTCGCTGGCCGTCGATGTTCCGTCGTTGAATAAAAAATTTCAGTTTTTCGTCGCTATTCCGTCACTGACGTGGATATTGCTTTTCCAGAATCAATTATTTTCTGCTACACACAAACCGGTAACACTATATATATATATATATATATATATATATATATATATATGGAAAAGATAATTTTATTGATAAAAGAACACTATTACATCCCTACTAAAATGCTCATGGCCTAACAAATATCCACTCGATTCTTCTTACTAAATAATATTGATAACATCATATATTCAATGTTGTACATGATACCAACTTGCGGCATGCTTAAATCTTTGAATATACATCGGTTTCTTTCTCTACAGACATGCCAGACCATCGCCACCAGTCTCATTCGTGCCTCTTTGTACCATCGGGCTCCTCAGTTTCGTTTATTGGAGATACCATCCTTCTGGTTCCTTATCTCTCTTATAGTTGTGTCATGTATATTGAGTTTACTTCATTGAGTCATCCAAATGTGCCATGTAAATGTACAAGAAAAATATAAGTAAGTGAAAGTTTTTTAGTACGTTGACAAAGATTGCAACATTGTCCCTGTATATGTAAACCAAATCTGGTAAGCCGCTCCAAAGTAAGTAGTCTGGACTTTAACGCTATCACGTTCCAGTCTCAAAATACGTAGGACTAGGAATACGTAAATATGCCAGCTACGCATTCAACCATACTCTTGACCGACTCGAATACGTATAAGCTGTACTATAATGGTCACTATCAAAATAATACAGTAAATATATCTCTGTCTCAATCCACAATGAACAAAAATACAAGAATGAACTATATGTGCTAAAGTCGGTCGCCCAGTAACACACAAGCTCGAATAGACTCGAGAAAAAATAGAGTCTATAAAACTAGACTAAATCAGCAGATGAATAACAATATAAATAAATAACCAAAGCTCCTACAGAAATAATATAAGTACCTGGTACCAATGCCCACATGTCAATGCGATACACATTAGTAGCCCCAGAATCTCCACAACCGTCCATGCTGCAAAACTGGCAAGGGACCAGGTCTTCAGAGGGACGTAACAAGGTACAAGAAACAGCATGCCAAGTAAACAATAAAATAATAAGCAATGTGCTCAAAGGTATCTATCATAACCAGTTAAGTGAATGCACATGAGAACATCACTCGTTTGCTAGACCACCAGTGTGTAAATCAATATAAATTTTCAGGCTCCGTCAGGGAACCTGTAGTAGCGTGACAATCTCCTAAACTCTCGTAAGAGTTCACGGTATCGTGGGAAATAGTGGTAGCCCAACGTCCTGTAACCTCCGATTTCCAAATTCCGAAATATTTAGATTTTTATTTATTTTTAAAAATCAAGTTTATAAAATATTTTCTCCTTGAGTTTTAGTATTAGATTTTTGAGCAATGTTTGATTTTAGAAGGTGATTTAAAATCTTTTATAAAAATTATTTTTCCTAAATGTCGATTTATTATAAATTAAATAGATAAATAATAATATATATAATTCTCTAGCTTCAAATGTTTATTGGCTTGAAATCATAAAATTATTTAAAGGACTAGTTGTTTTCTTCATAATAAATTTTGAAATCCATTTGGGATAGTAAATAAATAAATTACATACTTTCTAAGATTTTGGGATATGGGTTTAATTAGTAGCTAATTGGGAATCAATTAGCCTTGGAAGCCTCTTAAAATATTTTCTTAAATTATAATCTTTTTCTTTTAAAATTTTTACAAGTTTGCCATCTCCCATTCACACCCTCATTTCCCACATGAAAAACTCATTCATATCTAATCTTGGCCATTCATTATTTGGGCCAATCCTCACCCTTTATCCCACACCCTCTCTCCCTATTTAAAGCCTCTAACCCACACCATTCCCAAGAAACCCTAATCCCCAAAATTATTAGCTAGCCCTCACAAATTCCCACAAGCCATCACCATTGTTTTGTGTGCTCGTGTCCGTGTGTCCAGCATTACCGTGTCAGCCGTGTTGGCCTCGGGTCTGACCCCGGGTGTCCTATCGTATCCATTCATTTCTTGTGTCCAGTTATTACAATATTACAATGAGATTGTGTCCAGCCTCGGACACATCCACCACACAACATCCATCCTCGTGTCCAACACTCGGACACGATCAAACCCTAACCCTATTTTAAACCTAACCTACCGCCGGTGGCCGCCGCGGATCCCCTCATCCTCGTCGAGCCGGTGGCCGCGGCCCTCCTCCTCGGCGTCGAGCGCCTGTGGCCGACGAAACGAGCGGATCCGTCGACCACCGCCACAGCAGAACGCTCGACCGCCGCCGCCTCGAGACGAACGCCCGACCACCGCCAAGCTTCCACCGCCGCCGCTCTCGAGTTTCCACCGCCAAGATCTCGACCAAAGCTGCACCGAAGTCGCGCCCCGGCGGACTTCCCCGCGTCGACGCCGAGACCCAACGTGAGCCCCTCTTTTCTCTTTCCCTTTCTTCTGATCTGAGAGTTACGGTTTATTAATACGGTTTATTAATCAGTTAGATATAATTAATCAGTTTAGTAATATATATATTTAGTTTAGTAATATTTAATTAGTTTAGTTTTTATTTAGTTTAGTTATGTAAAAATTATAAGGGTTTGTGATTATGTAAAAATATAATAAATTTTTGGGGTTTATATTATTAATTAAAAAATAGTTTCAATAATAAAAAATTAGTTCAAAATTTGTTTATTGGACTAGTAACCGATTTTACTATAGATATAAAAATATATTGGCTTTTACGTAAATTCTAAATTTTATAAATAAACTTTTAATTGTAATTATTGTTCAAAATAATTTTAAAATGATTTTCATAAACTAAGGTGTTACCTTAATAACAAACAAACGACCCTTTCTCTTATTAGCTAAACTTGTTAACCCCGTATGTTTTCTCTATGTATTGCGGGCCTGGTGTCCTTATCTCGATTTCGTGCCGAACTCCGATCTTGGACTTCTTTATATAGTTTCTAGATATTTAGACTGCTCCGGACTCATTGAAACTAACTGCTACTTCATTTGGGATCACCTTGAGAAGTATGGCATTATGTACATTCTCTGATTAGTTATATATATATATATATATATATATATATATATATATAAATATTTGATTGATATATATACAAATATGTATTTTGGTATATAAAAATATATTTATATACATCTATTTAGCGTATATACACATATACGTATTTTGTACAATTACTAATAGACACTTATATATATATTATATACATTTTTATTGGTATATACTCTGAGTGTAAATGTGTATTATGTACGTATCCCTACTAGATGACCCTAGTTGACTAGAGCCATGCCTGGCATAGCCCTGAGGCCAGGGTATTTCTATTGTGTGTTAGTGTAGCATCTGATACAAGTGATATTATTATATGTTTATAGGACTGTCGGATTCTCCAGACGATACTCTGGGACAGGACATTGGTATTGACAGCTAAGGACCCAAGGTGAGTACATTCTCTGATTAGTTTCTAAATTATGATATCTCCTATGTTCACTGTATCTAGTATAAATGTCCATGCTCTTGACACGATGGTTACACGGATTGGTATACACGGATCTCGTCATGAGATGTTATTCCTTATTCATGGTGTAGCTTGTACAAGACTTGTTTCCTTGTTATCTTGTGCATGTACAGACACTGAGTCCCGGGGAGATTTGCTACCTCCCTAGGGAATTCCGTGCCATAGCGTACCATGATTGGATCTACTATACCAGTCGGGGGTGGAGAGTATTTTAGTATAGATATGTGATCATACCCAACTCTACATGCATCATAGCTCACCCCACATCTCACGTCGGGTGCGGCCTGACCATTTACATGCCTCATCACTGTTACATATGATTAGCCTGACTATTACTCGCATCATAGCTATTCTTACGGATTAGCCTGACCTCAAGGATGATCGCTAACCAATGTAATGAGTTTACTAGTCCCAAGCCGATCACATGTTAAAGCTAGTACTCACACACTTAGTCATAGGATTCTTGCTCGTTGACATATTGTTTCTTTTCCTGCATTTACTTACAGTATTTCCAGTATTTTTTTTATTGTACATTTCCCGTACCTATACATGCATCTCGTATATTTCCATCTAGAACTGCTACATAGTTTATATCATTAATAATGAACTGCTATTTAGAGATGTACTTTGCTCCTTCCTGACTGGAAAATATTTTTCAGACTGTGACCTTAGTGGACTTGTTTCTGACACACTTGGGGATTGGATGTTACTGATTGCAGGTATGATTATTCTGTCGTTAGACTTGTCTTGTACTTCTTTGTTTGCCTTGATATCTCATCGTGCTTTAGTTTAGGTGATTGAGTATTTCTAACATTATTTTATGATACCCACGTCTCCTTATGGAGTTGGGTATTCACGTGAGTTTGATTAGATAGTTACATGACCTAGACAGCGTTCTACCGCCGATGCTGCGGCGTAGGCTGGACGTACCCACGCACTCGTGCCCCTAAACCGGGTGCGGGTCGTGACACGTCCCGAGTATGCTCTTCCCTCCTAATGTAACCTCGCGTATCATATCCATGACGTCTCATATCCAAAATATGCAAGATCAATCACTAACTAGGATCGAGTCAATCGGTACAAATGTAATCATGTCAACTATCACATGTCTCGGGTCTTATCTTACATAGAAGCCAGAATCCCTAAATGTCTCAAGTATGGCTCCTGTACATGCAAGGTGTGTCCAGTGTCCCGAGGTCTATCGTGCAAGATTCAGCAAGAACAAGGGAATACGATGACAATGCAATCTAACGATACCCGAGTCTGCATACGAAAGTCTGCATCCGAATATAATTCGGATGCTAAGTATGTATACAGTCCTAGGGTCTCAACAGAATACATGCTAAAAATAGAAGTATAGTCAAGAACTAGTAAATAACACAAAGCACAAAATACTAAAAATATTGGCAATGTACACTTGCTTGGACTCTGGATGATGATATGGCGAAGTTCAGGTAGCGAGCTCAACTCGCCAACTGCTCCAAAAAATATGGAATCCATACAAATATCTCCAGATGCAGCTGCAACATATATCAGAAATATTTCCAAAATATAAGAAATAGCGAGGATTGACTACACATAAGACCAAGTTAGACACATGGACAACACGGCAGTTTAGGGTTCGCACCAAAAAATATGTCGAAGACAAAGTTCTCCAAATTCGGCAAACTTAGGATCTATGAGTCCAGAACGATAATATGAATCCAACGGAATATCGAGAACTGGATTCCGATGAGATGATCACGAAATTGCCCGTCAAGTGAGATTGTGGGGTCCACGAAACAATGTTTTGGTCAACGTTCTCAGAATTGAACCAAACTTGGGTCACAGGACCAGCGTAATGCTGTAAATTCGATGGTACAAGTTTTGTTATGAAATGATAAGCATACACGAAGTAATTGCACAAATTTGAAAAAGGCTGATATAGAGGTTTTTGACGGATACTGATTGATTCCGACGTACACACACGTCCAAATCAAGTTATGTCAAATCCTACATATTTGTGTTGACGATACGCGACTTTCGGAGCAATCCGTATGCGACGAAGTGGTCTCGTTTGGCGGAATGCACCCCGTATCAAAAAATTTAGGGTTTTAAAATTAGGATTTTTTGTCAACTTTAAAGGTGAATTTTCGTTGATATAAACCAAATTAAAACAAATTAATTGAAGGGATTAAAATTTTGTTATGTTGTCTAAATGAATGTTCAAGTGTGTTTGGAATATACTAATTATTCTGGGAGAAAATCGATCGTAAAGTAGGGGGCTTGGGACAGTTTATGAACTGTTTTTAACACAGGTTTTTTATCTAACTTTCGATTCGATTTTCTCTTAAAATAAATCATTTAAAATGAAACTACTTGAAGGAAATTAAAGAGGGTAGGGTTGTGAACACACCTGCAAAGACGGATCAAAATTTTGTCGAGAAACGACGAAGAAAACTCTGTGCAAAGTCAGGTGGTCGGGGTTGCTGTTGTGCAGTGTGTCGCGCGGGTGGGTTCGGGACAGCCGTGTCGATGCCGGCTGGTGGAGGTCCGGCCCGCTGCGAGGGAGTACGCCAATATAGGGGAAGGGTGATGGTGGCGGTCGATTGGAGTTAGGATTATTGTTTCGCTTAGAAATAGAAATAGAAATAGAAATAGAAATAGAAATAGAAATATATATATATATATATATATATATATATATATATATATATATATATATATATATATAAATGAGAGAGAGAGAGAGAGAGAGAGAGAGAGAGCGCACGAGTATGGGGGTTATAGGCCTGCGAGCAGGTGGGGGTTCTGTGCCCAGGTCTGCGGGGGGTGTTTGGGTAGTTTAGTGATTAGGTTTAGGTTTTAGTAATAGGTTTCATTTTCTTTCGCTTTCTTTTTCCCTTTTCTTTATATATATATATATATATATATATATATATATATATATATATATATATATATATGTGATAAAAATTCAAAATAGATTTGTACTCAAATAAGTGTAGGAAAATTCATAATTCTATATAACATTAAATTTTATACCAAAGTTTATAGTTTTGTCAAATAATTTTATTACTAAATATAACCAATATTTATATATGTTAAATAAATTATAGTATTATATTTTCTAAAAATAAATAAAATTCTTATAATTAAAAATAAACTAAATTTTTTAAAGATTTAAAATTTTAGGGTCCACACAATCTACCAAACTTAGAAAAAATTTGTCATCGAAATTTAAAAATAAAAAGCATGGTAGAAAAGAGTAAGAGAGTTCAACCCCGAAGGAAGTTAAATACGACTTCTCGATAAAATTAAGGTATGATCTAAAGGTAAGGAATGCAAAATGGTAAAAAGAATTTAAGTAGGCAAGGTCCTACCTTGATTCTTGAAAGATTGGGGGATATAATTACAAATGGGATCCTAATTTGACGCCATATTCTAAGAACAAGGGTATACGTAGTTCAATGCGCTACCCAACTTGTAGAAAATAAGTTAGCAGCGAATACTTTGGTCATGCTCCTATTTATAAGGGTTATAGAAGGTATAACTTCAAGAAATGATATGAGATGCTGAGGATTTTGTGACCATAGTCACATACTAAAAAAGGAACTCTATGTACTACCATAGTGTTAATGAGTCAATAACTCTCTAAAGAAAGTTTACCAGTTCTCATTGCTTCTAATTAGGTCATGAGTTTACTTGAAAATATAAAATATCTTAGTCAAATACGACTTTGGTGATATGGTACAGAGGAATACGTTTATCATTGTAGGATCGACATGCAACTCTAGAGGGGGGTGAATAGAGTGAAAGTGTGTGCAGCAGAATATAGTTACCAATAAAAATTTCTACTGAGTAAAAGCAGTTACCAACTAGTAGATAATCTAGCAATAATTAAACAGTAAATAAATAAGGAAGAGCAAACACAAATATCGAGATTTTATACTGATTTTTCTCTGAGATGACTAGTCCAGTCCCGAGAACTCTTGTTCGGAGTTTAACTTCACTATTAGTGAAAACACAAGCTTTGATCCTAAGGACTTGCGACTTCGTACAGACACGAGCCTTTGATTTGAAGAGCTCAACGACTTCAGACGTGCAGGCGGCGACGCCGACTTACGGCGGTCCGGCCCGCTGCGAGGGAGTGCGCCAGTATAGGAGAAGGGTGATGGTGGCTGTGGATTGGAGTTAGGGTTAGGGTTTCACTTAAGAAGTATATATATATATATATATATATATATATATATATATGATAAAATTCCAAAATAGATTTGTACTCAAATAAATTTAGGAAAATTCATAATTCTATATAACATTAAATTTTATACCAAAAATTATAGTTTTGTCAAATAATTTTAATTACTAAATATAACCAATATTTATATATGTTAAATAAATTTTAGTATTATATTTTTCTAAAAATAACTAAAATTCTAATAATTAAAATTTTTTTTTTTTTTTTAAGATTTAAAATTTTAGGGTCCTTACAAACGCCTTGTACATATAATATTACATCTTGGAAGCGATGCCTTTCATCCAAATGAAATCTGCATACTCCATGGGTGGATATCTAATACGTAGTTGGTCATATGCAACTTTAAATTCGAACTTCTCCGAGGAAGTGTCCGCCTAAATCCAGGTATCATCTACCCTTTGAAGATTGATGTCTATCCTCCGTATCTCGTCCGCTAACATTCTGCCAATTAGATGAGTCGCTAAGCTCCATGTGCCTTCATCGATCAGGCAACTAACGTGCTCCCTTCGGCCCAAAACAATATATGTTTGCCACCCCCAGATGTTGAACAAGATTTTGTGACCAAGCCATGGATCAAACCACAAGTTGGTCTGTGTTCCGTTGCTAATAACGCGAGTAATGACATATTGCAACTTTGCTCTATACTATAGAATGTTCTTGAATATCACAAAAAAGTTGTTGTTAGGTTGTAAAACCCAAAAGTTTCCTCCATTCAGATATATATTTCGACTCCAATTAGCTTACAACGAGTTACCCACAAGTAAGTTCCAAGATAGTTTCAAGCCCGCCACATCCTGGAGAACTGATATGGAGCGTAACACCACCCCCTTTCTTCTTTTGGCGTACATAAATTAGCCCAAGCAATTGTATGTATACCTCCTCTCCAAACAAAATTTGCAGAAAGCTTTTTAACTTTCAGTATGGTCACCATCGGAAGCATGATCACTTACAACAAAAAAGAGAGTGATTAATGAGATAACTGAGCGGACTAATTCAATTCGGCCTCCAAAAGATAAGGACTGTGCCTGCCATCCTTTAATATGTTTCTGAATGTATTCTACCATACTCTGACATTCTTGTGCCCGTGCATAGTTGATAGATAGAGGTATTCCCTGATATTTCATCAGTAGTTGTCCTTTATCAATATTAAGAATAGCCGATAGACCTACATGGTTTGGCCATCTGGATTTTAGATAAACTTTACTTTTCTTCTGATTTAATTGCAATCCAGGGAGATTACCAAACTTCTCCATTATTCTTGTCATAGTTGTTGTCACGCCCTGATTCCGTGGAATCAATAGTCATCCCCCGGACGTGACGCCGTGCGTGCCTAGGTTGCGCACCGCATAAGGCTAAGGTATTTTATATAACGAGCACATATTCAGAGTACGCAGATAATTGAACAAAATATTGAAACATGAAAAAGTTCACTTTATTGATAATGAACATCTTTTACAAACTCTTGAACGAGTCGGATAATTGTCTCACGGGCTTACAAAAGAGGACTCAAAATGAGATAGCCGTCCTGTACATTACATCATTTTTACTAAAAATTCAAAATATTGAAGACCTTCTGGCGAAGCTATCGCCTTCCCACGGAGCTACATAAGTTTGTGCACGAGCTCCCGAAAACTTTAAAATACTTCTTCAAGGCACGATTAGGGCACATTAATTTGTGGACTGGATTGGGTAGTAGCTTTAGCTCCTCGCAGGGTCTCCTTGGTACGGGAAACTTGTTTCAACGAGGGTCAGTACATCAAAATACACTGGTGAAGGTGAGCTAACCCAACTATACCAATCAACACGTTATTTATATGAAGCATGCAAGTTATATTGTGGTCTTTCTATCTTGCCTTAGTTTATTTTTACAAGCAAGCATTTGATATGGAAATTTACTGAAATAAACTTGCCACCGTTTGGTGACCTTTACCTGCCCGTCTGAACCACCTGCACAAATACTTACCAATACCTTTCCTGCCACGAAGACATAGTTAGCTTACACAGTTTAAATATACGAGAGGATCACTGGCACGTTGTCATAGTGGACGGTTATAGTTTCGGGATGGAATAACGAGCAACGCATGGAACATGGCGTCACATGCATTCCGTCCTATAGTAGATGACTATCAAGAGTTTCGTCCGGATCGGATCGGTGCCAGTGCCCCAGCGACCGTCTGCAGGAACTAAGACCTTGTGCATAAGTTGTCCGTGATCAAGCGAAGTCTACTAAGTTATCAATCGAGGCAGTTTGAGGCAACAGAAGCACGAGACAGGTAGCAGGGCATGATATATTTTGCATAGTCTCCCTGATCAGTTTATTGCATGTCAATGTGTGTTCTATACATAGCATAATTTATAAAAGAAGTATACATTCTAACGTGAATTGAAATACTATGAAAGAATATTTAAGTGAACTAGCATGCAACAAGGTAACCATTTTTAAGTTGGTTGACAAGCACAAATAATCCAAGTCTATTACCTTTTTATCTTGACATCTTTTAATTATTATGGTATCGTTTGATCAGAACAAGCAAGAAGGCAAGATTTTAGATGTGAAGACTTGGAAGAAGGTTCAACTGAATCAAATATATCCACTCACTAGTTGGTTGGAGAAAGGAAAGGAAAGAGGTGCTTCAAGACTCCGCTCGTACGACGTCTACTGCATGATCACCTGTATTGCCACGAACAGTTGATCAATACATCTTCTACTCTTTCCAAGCTCGGAATAGAATACAATTCAATGAATGAAAGCAATAAAATCCATCAAAACCATTCAAGAAAACGTAAATCCAAAAAACTAACTCAAAAGCGCGAAAGCAACAAGGCGACAACGAAAACTAGGCAAAAAAACTTGCAGTGGAGAGGTCCTTCTTGACTCTGATGCTAAGTCCATCCTCGGGGCACGGTCTACTGAATATGGGAATCGATTCCGAAGAAGCAAATCTATAACGAGGATAAGATCTTGATTCAATCTATTCCGATCGAACAATACCGATTTGTATTTCTTAGCCGCGCTCCCCGAATAGGGGGAACGGGGCACCACATCCTAACTAACTAATAGGAAGTTTCATCCACGAAACTTAGGAATAGAACCTACCACAATGAAACAATAAAGGAAAATTTTCCCTCATCTCAGACTCAAGCTCCCAGGTAGATTCTTTGACCGAATAGTTTCTCTAAAGTACGCACATGAGAGAAACCGAGCGACTTCGAAGCAGCTTCTTCTTGTGATCCAAGATCCGCACAAGATGTTCAACATATGTCAAGTCTACCCTTAAGTCCAGTTGATCAAGATCCACCACATGACTCGGGTCGTATACGTACTTCCTAAGCTGTGAAATGTTGAAGATATCGTGAACTTCAGATAGTGACGGTGGCAGGGCAATCTGATATGCAACTGAGGCGACTCGCTTTAGTATCTCGAACGGACCGATAAATCTTGGACTTAGCTTCCCTTTTGCTCCAAATCTGGTAACTCCTCGCATGGGCGAGACCTTAAGAAATACTCGATCACCTTCTAAGAACTCAAGAGGTCGGCGATGCATGTTTGAGTAGCTTTTCTGACAACTTTGTGCTACCTTCAGCCGTTCACGGATCAAGCGGATCTTCTGGACGGTTTGCTCTACGAGTTCAGGGCCAAAAATTTGTCGTTCACCAACTTCATCCCAACAGATCAGGGATCTGCACTTCCACCCATACAACGCCTCATACAGCGCCATCTGAATGCTGGATTGATAGCTATTTTTGTATGCAAATTTGGCTAACGGTAGATGCATGTTCCAATTTGTCTTCAAGTCCAAGGCGCAGAGCCGTAGCATGTCTTCGAGGATTTGGTTGACCCGCTCTGTCTGGCCATCTGTCTGAGGATGGTAGGCGGAGCTGAACTTCAACTTCGTCCCTATTGCTGACTGAAGGCTCTCCCAGAAATGTGATAAGAATAGTTTATCTCGATCGGAGACAATGTATACGGGCACGCCGTGGAGTCGAACGATCTTATTGAGGTAGATCTGGGCCAGGCGGTCGACAGTCCAAATAAATTTGATAGGTAGAAAGTGAGCTGACTTGGTGAGTCGATCAACGATGACCCAGACGGCATTATTTCTCCGTTGCATTTTTGGCCAACCAACAATGAAATCCATCGTTATGTGTTCCCATTTCTACTCCAGTATAGCAAGATTCTGCGTCTCCCTGCCTGACTTCTGGTGCTCGGCCTTTACTCTCTGACAAGCTATGCATTGCGACACAAATAGCACCATATCCCTTTTTATGTCGTGCCACTAAAATATCGTACGGAGGTCTCGATACATCTTTGTGCTACATGGATGTGAAGTGTAACTCGCATAGTGGGCTTCGGTGAGTATCTCCTTTCTGAGGTTTACATCATTAGGAACACACAATCTTTCCTTCACTCGCATTATTCCATCCATGCTTACCGCAAAGTCGGTGACCTTTTCTGCTGAGATAAGACTTTGCATCTTTTTCAGGAATAGGTCGTCCTTCTGAATGGACTTTACTTTCTCTAACAAGTCTGGTTCGAGGTGTAGCTGAGCCACTTGCATCCCCTTTTTGTATCTGATTCGGAATGTTATGCCCATACTTTTGAGATCTTGTCGCAGCCTGTCATTGATAGCCAAGCTCCCAACGAACACTCGACTCAGCACATCAGCTACAACGTTACCCTTGCCAGGTGTGTATCTGATCATCAAGTCAAAGTTCCTAAAGAGTTCAAGCCAGCGTCGTTATCGTAGATTCAAATCCTTTTTAGTATAGAGATATTTTAGGCTTTTGTGATCCGTAAAGATCTCGTACGGCACACCATAGAGGTAATGCCGCAACAACTTTAGCGCAAACACCACCGCTGCGAGTTCCAGCTCGTGCGTTGGATAGTTCTTCTCGTGAAGCTTTAACTGCCTCGATGCAAAGGCTATCACTTTGTCCCTCTGCGTAAGGATATATCCCAAATCCTTTCCTGAGGCGTCGCTATAGATCTTAAAATCATCGGGTCCGTCCGGAAGGGTAAGAATTGGTACTGAGACAAGTCTGTAAGAACCCTAATTCTAAAAAAATTATATTCTATAATTTATTATTATTAGTAATTATGAGCTAAATAGAGAAAATAGAATTTCCTATTGGATCAAACCCAAGAACCCGCAAACCATTAAACCACCCTTCCCGCGTAAAGTAAAGAGTTTATCAGTAGCAGCTCATTACCCCGCGTATATTCTCACTGCGCATAAAATAAGGAAATAGCAGCAGCCACCCTGCGTAAATAGACAACAGCAATCGCTCACCATACCGTGTATACTCCTCCGCGCGTAAACCATAGCAGCAGCAGTATCAAACCACCGTTATTTACTCCGCGTAAACTTTTCCTTTCTCTACGCGTAAAACCCAAACCATAACCATTAGGAGAAGAAAATATCAGCAACAGAAGCAAAACTCAACTTTGCTTTACTTTTCTATACGTATAAGCCTTTCATTCCACCGCTCCTTAACACTATTATTACTAAACACCCTCAGCCGCACACCTAAACCAATAAAAGAAAAACAGCAGTAGCAACAGTTTCTTACCCATTAAGTAAATTCCACCGCCTTCTTATTCCTATATATAATTACAACTCTCAAAACCATAACCCACTTCTACAACTTAACACTGTTGGAACGCTTGCACTATTCAGGACTTTTGCTCGGCAAGTATACCTTGCCACAGTACTCTTATTTACATTCCAAATGATGCATGATTCTATTTTATTTATGTATTTGCATTGGACCTTGTTTATGAGACCACCCCAGTATTATGGAGCATTATTTGGTTCATTGGCTGTGACACAGTTGCTACACGAGTTGTGAGTCTCATATAGCTCTCGGACTACATATTGGGTTGGCCGCCTGTGTGTATAAGCCGTGCGTTAGGGATAATTGCTGATAGAAACTTTGTATGCTAGTAGACCTGGCAGTTATTTAGAGGATTTATCATGTCATAGATATGGCATGCTTAGAGCATGGGGTGGAGAGAACAATAAGTAAAATATTTGGGCTCCTTTGCACTTTTTTCTGTACGCCCGGATTCTCTACCGGAGAAACGGGTGATGATGACCACTATATATTACTGGCGGCCTCTGCCGTTCAAAAGACGACATGCTTTGAGGCTCCTGATTCTCCGAGAGGGTCACGCCAATCCCATATTTTAGCCAGATAGCCCACTTGGTGGAAAGTTGTTCTCAAACTGCATTCACTTAGACGGTTAGGAGACCCATTGGATGTTTATATTTCAGTACTTATTGGCATATTATTATGTATCTTGTTATATCCCTCTGAGGGACTAGTCCCTTTCCAGATATGGACGAGTAGGAGTACCCACAGGAGTACGGACCGGGACCTGACTCCACTTACCAAGATGAGGAGATCTTACCCTCAGAGTATCTATGATTTATCGACGGTGTTTAGATATTTTGCTACTTCAGGATAGTCGTTTTGTAATGGATTTGTTTCTACCCGACTATCAGACTTAATACTCATTTTGGATATCTAGTTATTATTCAGCATTTATCCCTACTGATTATTTGTGCTGTGGATGAGACATAGATTTGGTGTAACTTGTTATGACAGTATATTACCACTGATGGATTGCATATTCATATGCAGCGTACGTGTGTATATGATTTCCACATATTGGAGTTCGTATACATACGGCTGGGCGTGTTACGTATTCCTAGTCCTACGTATTTTTGTGACTGGGGCGTGACATGTTTTTGGTGGTGGCCCATGCAGGTCTTCGATATATTGTCTTGGTTACGTAACTGTACCAAACAAGCCTGTGTATAGGAATAGAGTATAAGGATCTCATCTACACTTGATTAAACCTTATTCTTCCTATCAACCATCATCTGTTTGGATAAAACCAAAGTTTACGCCAAAACCGTTTACCCTAAGTTGGCGTAAGAGCCAAATGACTATCTTGTTGGCGTAAAGGCCAAACTATATAGAAGACTGCCTATTTTATGCTACAGTTATAATAACTGCTAACCACGTCCTAATGCAGAGATATGCCTCGAGCCCTGTTTCTAAATCTTGCGTATAAGACGACATATAAGCCACATAGATAAATATCCAGCGTAAACCTGATGATACCTGAAACTAGCGTAAATATTGATTAGGCGTAGTGAGCGTATTATCACAGTCTTAGCTTTGGATTTCTCAATCATGACCAATTAAGAACCAAATATCGTGCATTAAATGCAGAGATATGCCTCGAGCCCTGTGCAGAAATAGCTTTTGACTTAGCGTCTAATTTTGTCTTATCTCGAGCGTAAAAACTCATTTCTGTCTAAATAGGCTAGGTAGCGTATTCTGAAGCCTTAAACCTTTCTTCCTTATTGGAAGCGTATAAATGACTTTGTATTAAAATTATATCGCTAAAACGACAAAACCTGGGCCTTTGTGCAAATCATCATCACAGTCGTTCTCTCGATCATCGTGCGGTACTTTTGTCAGATGCCAGGATCACTGATTTGACTGACAAATTCGTCTGAGGAAAAATAAAAACTTTCTCGAACAACTTTACGCTACAACGTATGTTAGATTTTTACGCACAGAGTTTATGCATCAGACTTTACGTACGAAAAACTTTTACGCAGATTTTCTCAGACAGTTCTGAAGCCCTATTTTACGCGAACAGTTTTTGAAGCTTTATTTTGCTGACTTCTTTGAGTCTCTGTTTTATGCAGACAACTCTAAAAACCTTACCTTACGCTTCTCTGCTTTATGCGGATATTTCTGAGACCATATTTTACGCCGACAAGTTTTACATCTCTATTTTGATTCCTGTACTTCTTCTAAACGTGGTATACATCACCTACAGAGATGGATATGCAGAAGGGATGTACTGTCACAGATGGTGACTCAACTCCTGGAGTCAATGGTCAGACTCAAGGAGAGACCTCAACGAATCCTAGACTTTCAGGACCAGATGGACAGATTCATAATCCAGTTCCATCTGACTTTCCTGTTCCACCAAATGGGAACCTTCCAGTGTCATGAACTCCACAGGATGGCCAGGCACAACTATTCCAATTTTTCCAGATGATGATACAAGAACAGAGACAACAAGCAGCCGAACAGAGACAAGAATTTTTGGCAGCAATTGAAAGGATGGCTGCAAAGACTACTACACCAGCTCAAACACTAGCTCTAGAACCTCGAGCTAGAGTTGGTTCGGTGAAAGACTTTGTACAAATGGGTCCGAGGCCGTACAAAGGCATTGAGAACCCAGAAGAAACTACCAACTGGATCACTCACACTCAGAAGTTATTAGAAGCATCGCAGCTACCTACAGAGCTATGGATGACAGGTGTGAGAACGCTTCTAGATGGTAATGCTCATCACTGGTGGGAATCCATGGAGCGCCAGCTGGATACTTACCAGACATGGAAGCAATTCCTAGAATGCTTTGAAAGAAAGTACTTCCCAGATACTGTCAGAGATGCATTGTACGATCAGTTTCTCCACCTGGAGAAAGGGAACAGAACAGAGGACGGATATGATGCTGAGTTTAGTCGCCTCAGTAAATATGGCGCTGCTTTGATACCAGATGACTTGGCTAAAGCTAAGAGGTTTTATCGTGGACTGACTAAAGAGCTCCAATACTATACTAGCTCCCAGTCCCGAATCTCTTATGCCGAGTTACTAACAGAAGCGAGATTGCAAGAAACTATCAGTAGGGGAAATGGAGGTCAGCTGAAGACACAATAAGGACCGGCAAGAACACAACAAGAAGGACCTATCAGACGTCCTTTAGCTCAGCAACAACATTACCAACACAGAGCAGGACCATACCAGATTTCAGAGAAACCCCAATGCAATTATTGTGGGAGACGCGGGCACATCTCAAGGGACAGTCGGATCCGTTTGGGACAATGTATGAGATGTGGTTCCGGACAACATATATTAAAAGACTATCCTATGCAACAAATATTGACACTTCCACCAACAGCACAGAGACTAGCACTTCCAGCACCCAAGCCAGTTCAGCAAATAATGAGACCAGGAGCATCTCGACCTCCAGCAGTAGGGAGATTTCAGCGAGGACCACCACTACCTACCCAGGAGGATCAATACCTTAGAGCTAGTCATGGACAGCCACAGAGGAACGTACAAGCTTTTGCAATGGAAGTAGATGATATAAATCAGGAGATTGATGTCATAGCAGGTATCACCCTTGCTTTTACTTTTCCTGCTATGATATTGTTTGATACTGGAGCCACCCACTCATTCATATCATCTAGTTTTATTGCCAAACACAATATTACCTCTACACCTTTACCTAGTTGTATTAGAATTCTTACCGGGAGAGGAGTTGTACCTATTAGTAGAATTTGTAGATCGTGTCCTATAGTGATACGTGTTAGAGAGATGAATGCCCGACTCTTAGTCCTTCCCATGCCGACTTTTGATATTGTGCTCGGAATGGACTGGCTAAGCAAGTACCATGCTTTCTTCGATTGCTTTCGAGGAAGCATTCTTTTCAAGGTACCAAGCCAGCCTGAACTTGAGTTTGCACGAGGATCCACCGAAATCCTTGATGGTATGCAACTCGCGATGGACGATATTGTCTATCATCCTATTATTTCAGAATTTCTAGACGTCTTTCCAACAGAATTACCAGGACTACCCCCAGATAGAGACGTAGAGTTTTTGATTGAATTGACACCCGGAGCGGCACCTATAGCATCACATGTTTATAGACTGGCGAAGAAGGAGATGGATGAACTAAAGACACAATTGAAAGAACTAGAAGAGAAAGCTTTCATTCGACCAAGTGCATCACCCTGGGGAGCACCAGTATTGTTTGTACCAAAGAAGGATGGGTCAGTGCGTATGTGCATTGACTATAGAGCCTTGAATGCAGTGACTGTGAAGAATAAATATCCACTACCACGCATTGATGACCTATTTGATCAACTTAGTGGAGCCAAGATGTTCTCAAAGATAGATTTGAGATTGGGATATCACCAGGTAAAGATACGAAAGGAGGACATTCCGAAGACCGCATTCCGAACAAGATTTGGGCACTACGAGTTCTTGGTCATGCCATTTGGATTGACCAATGCTCCAGCTATCTTTATGGACTTAATGAATCGAGTCTTCCATCAGTATTTAGACCAATTCGTAGTTTTCTTCATAGATGATATACTTGTCTATTCAAAGAGCCACGAGGAGCACGAGAAGCACCTACAAATTATCCTAGAGATCTTGAGAAGAGAGCAGTTATATGCAAAACTCAGTAAATATGAGTTCTTCTTGGACAAGGTTTCATTTCTTGGGCATCTTATTACAGGAGATGGTATTTCTGTTGATCCAGAAAAGATCTCGGCAGTTGAGACATTGCCTGTTCCTAAATCAGCAGTAGAAGTGAGAAGTTTTCTTGGACTTGCGGGATATTACCGACGGTTCGTGGAAAACTTCTCAAGGATAGCAACACCTATGACTCGGTTGACTTGCAAAGATCAAGAGTTCATATGGACCGACGAGTGTCAAATCGCTTTCAAGGAATTAAAGAAGCGACTGATTACAGCACCGGTATTAACTATTCCATCAGGATCATGAGGCTATGTGATCTACAGTGACGCATCAGGAAAAGATTTGGGATGCGTATTGATGCAGCATGGCAAGGTGATTGCATATGCATCTAGGCAATTACGAGTACATGAGAATAATTATCCAACTCATGACTTGGAACTTGCAGCCATTGTATTTTCTCCGAAGTTATGGAGATATTACTTATATGGGGAATGAGTGAAAATATATACAGACCACAAAAGCCTCAAGTATGTCTTCACACAGAAGGAGTTAAATATGAGGCAACGTCGATGGCTCGAGTTGATGAAAGATTTTGAGATAAAGCTACATTATCATCCAGGCAAGGCTAACGTTGTAGCAGACGCATTAAGCCGGAAGCCAACAGTTTACTTCTTAACAACACAGAAAGAATGATTGAAAGACTTGCAAAGTCTTGGCATTAAAGTAATATTTCCCGGAGCAGACGGGACACTAGTCAACTTACAAATACAATCATCACTAGTAGAGAGAATCAAGGCAGCATTGCCTACCTACGCCAGATTCAGAAGATTAAAAGAAAGAACAGAGGCCGGAGAGCAAACATGACTGTACATTCATAATGACGGGACATTACGATGTGGTGACCGTCTATATGTTCCCAATGGAGAAATTTGACAAGAACTGATGGCAAAAGCTCATAGTTCGATATATTCTATTCATCCGGGAGGCACCAAGATGTATGGTGATTTGCAACAGCACTTTTTGTGACATGGAATGAAAAGAGAGATTGCTCGTTTTGTAGCTAAATATTTAATATGTCAGCAAGTAAAGGCGGAGCATCAGAGAACAACAGGATTATTGCAACCACTCCCGATTCCAGAGTGGAAGTGGGAACACATCACTATGGACTTCGTTACGGGTTTTTCCAAGAGTTCCAATGAAAGAGATACGGTATGGGTAATAGTGGACCGACTCACCAAGTCAGCCCATTTCTTGCCTTTTAGAGTTGGCCAATCTACAGAAGCTTTGGCTGACTTATATATGAGGCAGATCGTAAGATTTCACGGCGTACCAGTCAACATTGTGTCAGACAGAGATTCGCGCTTTATATCACATTTTTGGAGAAGCATGTAAGAAAACCTTGGAACTCGTCTAAAATTCAGTACATCTTATCACCCGCAAACAGACGGGTAGTCAGAACGTACTATTCAGACATTAGAGGATATATTGAGGGCTTGTATGTTAGACTTTGGAGGATCATGGAAAGATCACCTACATCTTGTAGAGTTTTCTTACAACAATAGCTATCAGGCAAGCATCCAGATGGCTCTGTTTTAAGCATTGTATGGAAGGAAGTATAGGTCTCCTGTGTATTGGAGTGATGTAGGAGAACGTCAGATTCTGGGACCAGAGTTAGTGGTCAACACCGTTGAGACAGTTAAGAAGATACAAAGACACTTGCGAGCAGCGCAAGACAGGCAGAAACAATGGGCAGACCTTCATCGTCGTCCCTTGGAGTTTAAAGAGGGTGATCATGTCTTTTTAAGGATATCACCTACCAGAGGCACCATCCAATTTGGAGGGCGCGACAAGTTGAGTCCAAGATATATTGGACCGTTTGACATGCTAGAGAGAGTGGGAGAAGTAGCATATCGACTTGCGCTACCACCTTCACTTGAGGGAGTACATGATGTATTCCATGTGTCACAACTTAGGCGATATATGGCAGATAGCAGTCATATTCTTGACCATTCGGAGATCACCATTGGGCCGAGCTTATCATATTAAGAGCAACCCGTAGGAATTCTCGATCGTCGAGAGAAAGTATTGAGGAATCAGTCTATTCCCTTGCTCCGCGTAGCATGGAAGCATGGTTCGCCAGGAGAATCTACTTGGGAGCGCGAGGATGACATGTGCCAACGTTTCACGAACCTATTCATTGACCAAGGTAAATTTAACTTTATTAATTTACATCTATATCATCCTTAACTTCTACCATGGCTTAGTTTTAATTTCGAGGACGAAATTTTTATAAGTTGGGTAGAATGTAAGAACCCTAATTCTAAAAAAATCATATTCTATAATTTATTATTATTAGTAATTATGAACTATATAGAGAAAATAGAATTTTCTATTGGATCAAACCCAAAAACCCGCAAACCATTAAACCACCCTTCCCGCGTAAAGTAAAGAGTTTATTAGTAGCAGCTCATTACCCCGCGTATATTCTCAATGCACGTAAAATAAGGAAATAGCAGCAGTCACCCTGCATAAACAGACAATAGCAACCGCTCACCATACCGCGTATACTCCGCGCGTAAACCACAACAGCAGTAGTATCAAACCACCGCTTATTTACTCCGTGTAAACTTTTCCTTTCTCTACGCGTAAAACCCAAACCATAACCATTAGGAGAAGAAAATATCAGCAGCAGAAGCAAAACTCAACTTTGCTTTTCTATACGTGTAAGCCTCTCATTCCACCGCTCCTTAACACTATTATTACTAAACACCCCCAGCCGCACACCTAAACCAATAAAAGAAAAACAGCAGTAGCAACAGTTTCTTACCCATTAAGTAAATTCCACCGCCTCCTTATTCCTATATATAATTACAACTCTCAAAACCATAATCCACTTCTACAACTTAACACTGTTGGAACGCTTGCACTATTCAGGACTTTTGCTCGACAAGTATACCTTGCCATAGTACTCTTATTTACATTCCAAATGATGCATGATTCTATTTTATTTATGTATTTGCATTGGACCTTGTTTATGAGACAACCCCAGTATTATGGAGCATTATTTGGTTCATTGGCCGTGACACAGTTGCTACACGAGTTATGAGTCTCATATAGCTCTCGGACTACATATTGGGTTGGCCGCCTGTGTGTATAAGCCGTGCGTTAGGGATGACTGCTGATAGAAACTTTGTATGCTAGTAGACCTGGCAGTTATTTAGAGGATTTATTATATCATGGATATGGCATGCTTAGAGCATGGGGTGGGGAGAACAATAAGTAAAATATTTGGGCTCCTTTGCACTTTTTCCTGTACGCCCGAATTCTCCACCGGAGAAACGGGTGATGATGACCACTATATATTACTGGAGGCCTCTGCCGTTCAAAAGATGACATGCTTTGAGGCTCCTGATTCTCTGAGAGGGTCACGCCAATCCCATATTTTAGCCAGATAGCCCACTTGGTGGAAAGTTGTTCTCAAACTGCATTCACTTAGACGGTTAGGAGACCCATTGGATGTTTATATTTCAGTACTTATTGGCATGTTATTATGTATCTTGTTATGTCCCTCTGAGGACCTGGTCCCTTTCCAGATATGGACGAGCAGGAGTACCCACAGGAGTACGGACCGGGACCTGACTCTACTTACCAGGATGAGGAGATCTTACCCTCAGAGTATCTATGATTTATCGACGGTGTTTAGATATTTTGCTACTTCAGGATAGTCGTTTTGTAGTGGATTTGTTTCCACCCGACTATCAGACTTGATACTCATTTTGGATATCCAGTTATTATTCAACGTTTATTCCTACTGATTATTTGTGCTGTGGATGAGACATAGATTTGGTGTGACTTGTTATGACAGTATATTACCACTGATAGATTGCATATTCATATACAACGTACGTGTGTATATGATTTCTACATATTGGACTTCGTATACATACGGCTGGGCATATTACGTATTCCTAGTCCTACGTATTTTTGGGACTGGGGCATGACAAAGTCGCTGCTTTAACTCCATAAATAAAGCTTTACAGTCGTCCGTCCATGTGAACGTTACTCCCTTCCGAGTGAGATGAGTCAGAGGCAAGGCGATCATTGCAAAATCTTTTATAAATCACCTGTAGTAGCCTGCTAGACCAAGAAAACTCCGAATGTCGCTAGCTGACTCAGGCCTTTTCCACTTCATGATGGCTTCTAATTTCTTCGGGTCAACTGAGATGCCCTCTGCGAAAATAATGTGCCCAAGGAAAGATATGATGTCCAACTAGAACTCTCACTTACTTAGCTTCGCGTACAACTTATTGTCTTGAAGAGTTTGAAGCACCATCCGCAGGTGTCCTACGTGTTCATTCTTATTCTTCGAGTACACTAAGATGTCGTCTATAAATACTACCACAAACTTGTCGAGAAATATTCGAAACACACGGTTCATCATATCCATGAATGCGGCAGGGGCATTCACCAGTCCAAACGACATAACAAAAAACTCATAATGGCCATAGCGGGTTCAGAATGCTGACTTCGGTATGACCTCTAGCTTAATCTTCAATTGGTGGTAGCCAGAGCGAAGATCAATTTTTGAAAACACCGATGCTCCTTGCAACTGATCAAAGAGGTCGTCTATCCTGGGTAGGGGATACTTGTTTCTGATAGTGACCTTATTTAGCTCCCGATAATCTATGCAGAGTCGCAACGTTCCGTCCTTATTCTTTATGAAGAGCACATGCGTACCCCAAGGATACACGCTCGGACGAATGTAACCACGGTCAAGCAATTCTTGTAGTTGGCACTTTAACTCCTTTAATTCAGCAGGGGCCATTCTGTACGGGGCTTTGGAAATCGATCGTATATTTGGGAATATGTCGATGGTGAACTCGATTTCTCGGTCGGGTGGCATGCCAGGTAGTTCGCTTGAAAATATATCAGGGAACTCCGCTACAGCGGAAGAAGACTCAACGTTTGCATAATCCAGCTGCGTGTTCCGAACCGACGCTAAGTATCCTTTGCATCCAGAGTGTAACATCCGTCGAGCTGACATCGCAGAAATCACCATGTAGACTTTTGACGCATCCGTTATTGAACCACTTGTGTATCAGAATTTGGCTTCTCCAAGTAGATGGAGGAATACTCGTTTCTCTGTACATTCAATAGTTGTCGAACAAGCGCCGAGCCAATCCATCCCCAAGATGATGTCGTAATCCCGAACATCTAGGACAAAAACATCTAGTGAGAGTTTTCTTCCCCCAATACAGACGTGATCGCCCTGGCATACTATACGAACAATTATTTTCATGCCCATGGGGTGCTAACACTAAGGTTTAGATACAATGGTGTCATTTCTATCATATTTTCTACGACAAAATTTGTGGATATAAAGCTATGCGTTGTACCAGAATCAAATAGCACACGTGCAGGTATGTTATTGAAAAGAAATATACTTGACACAACGATGTCCGATGCTAGGACTTCTTCCAGTGTCATAGTGTACACCCGGCCTTGAGCTTGACGATGCACTTGTTGCGGCACGGCTCGGTTGGCTTGGGGTTTTGAGGCAGAATTTGGATTCTGAGAGGGAAGTGGACAGTTACTAATCTTATGGGTTTGTCACGCCCCAGTCTCAAAATACCGAGGGACTAGACACGTGGCAATAGCCAGCAGCACACACCAATAGGCAAACCCAATTTAATGGACCCATTAGAGTGTACTTAAGCTGTAAAACAACAATAAAGGTCTACGATACATGCCACATTTCTAATTCTAATCTCATCCACAGAAGATAAACACAATCAATATCAGAATAATCAAGATGAAATAATAATCAACAAGTCTCAATAAATGTCTCAGGGAATAACACGATAATGAGTTTAATACATTAATCTACGAGACATGAAATAGAGTATTAAGAACAAAAATGACTGAGTATATAAATCAAATACTCAGAAGAAATCCTCTGGTATCACCTTGTCCTCTGGTGCTGGTACTGCTCAAATGTCTGCTCCTGTCATGTATACCTCGGGGTAGATCTCCTCTGCTATACCTGGAGACATAATCCGGATTCCAGGTCCTCAGGGGACATAGCAAGGTACAAGAATAACTGAAGCCAAATAAATACAGTATATAAAAATGTATCAATAGGAAAAACTATGTAACTAGCTAAGTGATATGCAAAATGAGAGCATCACTAGAACTCAGGCTGAGACTACTACAAGCTCTGTGTCAAAAAGCCGGTAGCAGTTATACTATGTAGTTATACTATGTAGTGGACCTAGCACTGTAGTGGATACGGTACCGTAATAAATATATATATAAAATCATCATGTAGCCTGTGTGTCTCCCCCCTACCCAATGTAATCACACGTCTCATGTCCATGACACGCAAGATCATGACCTCTAACTAATGCAGTGAGTCATAATGATAGCTATGCATATGTAAGATCTATGTCACGAATTCTGTAATCCTATACAGAATCACCATGAATAACTCAGGAAGATTCTGTCACATGAATAGTGTCAAGTGTCCTATGGTATGACGTACTTGATAATGCAAGCACGAAAATATAGGATCGTAATATCAACTCTCTAAGTGACGTTACACGACTCCGCGTATGGCGTCGACACCCGAATATTATTCGGACGCTAAGCAACATCACACGGTCCTAGGTTGAACATATATACCACTTTAAATAAATCAAGATAATAATATGAAGCAGGTACTGCAAGATTAGCAAGGTACACTTGCCTGGGGTTTGGTTTCCAACAGTTGCTTCGGTCACAGCAAGATCTTCAGGTACTCCTCCGGATGCTGAAATAATCATGACATCATGATCAGAAGATATAAAATAGCTAGGATTGCCTATCCATAAGTCCAATTTGGACACAGGGGCAAACTTGATAGTTTCTGGTCAAAGTGGGGTCCACATTGTCACGACCCGTACCCGAGGTAAGGGTACTAGTCGGAAACAACGCCCAGCCTACGCCGCAGAATCGGCGGTAGAACGCTGTCTAGATAATCTATCTAACAATATAATGAACCACCATAATGATAGTATACTCAATCACAGAACTAAGATAGAATGAGCACGAATCAGATAAAGAATAGAATAGTCATAATACAACTCATGAGTCTAAAATAATACATCAATGAGTCTGAAGAAATAATAAAATAAGCTGGAGACAAATCCAGTACAAAGAATACTACGAGGCTACAACTCCAGGGTCAACTGTCTCAGTTGGGATAAGTCCCTCTTGAGCCAGGGTCTCAGAATCTAAACCCACAACATCCTGGGGTCCATAATAGGTAGGGTACCACTCCTCAGTGTCATCTAGAAAAATATATCCAGTCAGGAAAGGAGCAGAGTACATCTCTAACAGCAGTTCTTATTAATGATAAAAACTATGTAGCAGTAAATAGCTGTGGATAAACAAGATGCACAATAGATACAAGAGATATATATACAATAAGGAAATACTAGAAAGAAATACAATAATGAACAATATGCCAATGAAATAATAATACTAATGACTAAGTGTGTGAGTACTAGCTTAACATGTGATCGGCTTGGGCAAGATGCAATGCGGCCTGGCTAATCATACGTGCGGTGCATGATCAACACTATTCTGTAATCTGTACTTTATTCAATAGGGATATTGATCACATATCTATACTAATACTCCCCACCCCCGACTGGTATAATAGATCAAACCACGGTATGCTATGGCACGAGATTCTCCAAGAAGATAGTCCTCCTAAGAACTGTTGTTGTAAGCAAACTCTACCAAATGGAGATGGTCCTCCCAAGAACCCCCGAAATCTAGTACACAAGTGTGCAACATATCCTCGAGAGTCTGGATAGTCCTCTCTGACTGCCCATCTGTCTGGGGATGATATGCAGTACTGAACTTGAGCTGAGTGCCCAAACTCTCCTGCAAACTCCTCCAAAAATGAGAAGTGAAACGACTATCCCGATCTGAGACTATGCTGACGGGAACTCCATGTATCCTAACGATCTGTCTCACATACATCTCTGCCAGTTTCTCCGTAGACAAACCCACCTTAAAATGCAAGAAATGGGCTGACTTGGTCAACCTATCAACAATGACCCAAATCGCGTCTTTCCCTCCTGGAGATCGTGAAAGTCCGAACACAAAATCCATAGTAATGTGTTCCCACTTCCACTCTGGAATGGGTAATGGCTGAAGTAAACCTCCTGGCCTCTGCCTCTCGGCTTTCACCTGTTGGCACACTAAGCATCTGGATACAAACTGTGCCACTTTTCTCTTCATGCCATACCACCACACACTCTCTCGCATATCCCTATACATCTTGTTAGCACCTGGATGCATGGAATACTGAGAGCGATGCGCTTCCTGCAATACCTCCTCTCGCAACTCCCCACTAGGCACACACAATCTAACTCCATGCCTCAAAGATCCATCCTCTGCAATAGTGAAATCATCCTCCAATTCTGCTCTCACCTGAGCTCTGATACTCCTCAGAGATACATCCTCATACTGTGCTGCCTTAATCCTGTCCATCAAATCTGAGTGTATCTGCAATCCCCACATCTGCATAGCACACCCAGGAATAATCACCTCAATGCCCAAGCTCTCCAAGTCCTCCAACAAATATCGATCCTGCGTCAAGAACATAGCTACCGGATACCTGCTCAAAGCATCGGCAACTACATTGGCTTTCCCAGGATGATATTGCAAAGAGATATCAAAATCCTTCATCAGTTCCAACCATCGACGCTGCCTCATGTTCAACTCCTTCTGCATGAAAACGTACTTCAAGCTTTTGTGGTCTGTGAAGATCTCCACACGCTCTCCGTACAAATAATGTTTCCACAATTTTAGGGCGAATATGACGGCTGCCAACTCAAAATCATGGGTAGGATAGTTCTTTTCATGAGGACGCAATTGCCTGGATGCATAGGCAATCACTTTCCCATGCTGCTGAAGAACACAACCCAAACCCTTTCTCGATGCATCACTATAAATAGTAAAACCTCCGGACCCTGATGGCAACGTCAAAATAGGAGCAAACGTCAACCTCTTCTTCAACTCCTCAAAAGCAACCTGGCAATCCTTTGTCCAAACAAACTCCATATCCTTCCTTGTGAGTCTGGTTATCGGCTCGGCAATCCTCGAAAATTTTTGCACAAACTTCCTGTAATAGCCTGCCAATCCCAAGAAACTCCTGATCTCTGCTACTGAACTCAGAGTCTTCCAAGATTCCACTGCTGAAATTTTCTTCGGATCCACTGAAATACCATCACCAGTCACAACATGCCCCAAGAACTCCACCTTGTCCAAGAAAAACTCACACTTGGACAACTTTTCATACAACTTCTCCTTCCTTAGCACCTCCAACACAATCCTCAAATGCTCCTCATGCTCCTCCGGTGTCCTCGAGTATATGAGTATGTCGTCGATGAACACCACCACAAACTTGTCAAGGTACTGGTGGAACACTTTGTTCATCAAGTTCATAAAGACCGCTGGTGCATTAGTCAAACCAAACGGCATCACCATAAACTCGTACTGACCATACCGAGTTCTAAAAGCAGTCTTCGGTATGTCCTCCGGCTTCACCTTCACCTGATGGTAGCCTGATCTCAAATCTATCTTAGAAAATACCTTGGCACCACCAATTGATCAAACAGATCATCAATTCGTGGCAAAGGATACTTATTCTTGATAGTGAGATTATTCAAAGCCCTGTAATCAATGCACATGCGCACCGATCCATCCTTCTTCGGCACAAACAATACCGGGGCTCCCCATGGTGAAGAACTCGATCTGATAAACCCCTTATCCTGTAATTCGTCCACCTGCTTCTTCAACTCGACCAGCTCGCTGTTGTTTACTCTATAGACATGCTGTGAAATTGGTTCTGCACCTGGCACCAAGTCTATAGAAAATTCAACATCTCGATCTGGCGGCAATTCTGGCAATTCCTCAGGAAACACATCCAAGAACTCTGCTATCAATGGATGCGGCAACTCCTTGTCTTCCACTATAGCTCCACAAACAATGCCTTCGCCCTGCTCTGCAGCTCCTCTAGCAAACTCGAACTCTGACTCTCTTGGCGGACCAAACAAAACTCTACCTCCTCTATAATCTATGCTAGCACGGTGCCTACTCAACCAATCCATCCCGAGTACAATGTCGTAGCTCGGAAGTGGCATTACAAGTAGACACGCACTCAACTCCCGGCCTCCCAGAGTAACTCTTCGATCCTTGCAAATATCATTAACCAGGATAATGCCTCCCCCGGTCATGATCTTGCAAGTCCTAAACAAAGACTCAGCTACCAAACCATGCTTTAGAGCAAAAGAAACAGATACAAAACTATGGGAAGCACCACTATCAAACAAAGCTAAAGCTGGAATAGAATCAAGAAGAATAGAATCAATATGGCACATGATATAAGACACTCAAGGAAATGACAGATTAAGAGATCAAGTATCAATATCAAAGGAGAATAGTTGAATCAAAAGAATTTTCCTAGATGTGATTGAGTATCTCAGCCTATTCCTATATCCTATTGCAGGCTCGCAGTAGTACAACTAAGTTGTCGCACTACCACGACATCACATACTTTGTGAAGCTTGACCTGCATGGGCCACCACCAAAAATGTGTCACGATCCGTACCCGAGGTAAGGGTACTAGTCGGAAACAACGCCCAGCCTACGCCGCATAATCGGCGGTAGAACACTGTCTAGATAATCTATCTAACAATATAATGAACCACCATAATGATAGTATACTCAATCACAGAACTAAGATAGAATGAGCACGAATCAGATAAAGAATAGAATAGTCACAATACAACTCATGAGTCTAAAATAATACATCAATGAGTCTGAAGAAATAATAAAATAAGCTGGAGACAAATCCAGTACAAAGAATACTACAAGGCTACAACTCCAGGGTCAACTGTCTCAGTTGGGATAATTCCCTCTTGAGCCAGGGTCTCAGAATCTAAACCCACAACATCCTGGGGTCCATAATAGGTAGGGTACCACTCCTCAGTGTCATCTGGAAAAATATATCCAGTCAGGAAAGGAGCAGAGTACATCTCTAACAGCAGTTCTTATTAATGATAAAAACTATGTAGCAGTAAATAGCTGTGGATAAACAAGATGCACAATAGATACAAGAGATATATATACAATAAGGAAATACTAGAAAGAAATACAATAATGAACAATATGCCAATGAAACAATAATACTAATGACTAAGTGTGTGAGTACTAGCTTAACATGTGATCGGCTTGGGCAAGATGCAATGCGGCCTGGCTAATCATACGTGCTGTGCATGATCAACACTATTATGTAATCTGTACTTTATTCAATAGGGATATTGATCACATATCTATACTAATACTCCCCACCCCCGACTGGTATAATAGATCAAACCACGGTATGCTATGGCACGAGATTCCCCAAGAAGATAGCTAGTCTTCCCGAGAATCGGTGTCTGTACATGTACAAGATAACCAATGAAACAATACTTGCACCATATACACCATATACCAAGGAATAACATCTCATAACGAGATCCGGATATACCAATCCGTGTAACCATAGTGTCAAGAGAAACATGAATATCTACACTAGATACAGTGAACATAGAGGATATCATAAATGAGAAACTATCAGAGAATGTACTCGCCTGAAGTCCAATGAACAGTCTCACAGATGTCTGACTCGGTGCCTCGAAGACCTAGATATGGAATACAATATCAATACAAGGTCCCGAAAAGAGAACAAGTCAAACTAGTCAACTTCTAGGTCAAAAAGTCAATTCTAATTCAAAAGTCAACTATGGTCAACTCTAAAGTCAATTAAAGTCAACTATGGTCAAACCAAGGTCAATCCTCACAAAACATCCATATAAATAATAATATAGAATAATAAATTAACCAATTTGGAACCATAGTTTTGAACCATCTTGGTACCCACACAAAGTATGCTCAAGATACCTATAATATATACTCTAATATAATATATATACAAACCAATATTTTATACAATTAAAATAATATATCAATACTAGTATTATAACTCTCAATAAGCACATATATATATACAATTATAATATATAATATATAAATTAAATCTGTCCAAATGTCACTGAAAATAGTGTGCTAAAATACAAATTTCAATAAACAGACTTATAGTGACAGTCCCGACTGTCACAGAAAAACTGTCGCCAAAACGCTGTATATATAACCCACTGCTGTCACAGTTTGATGACTGTTCAAACTGTCACAGAAAACCGTCGCTGAAGAATTGCCGCTCAAACCCGCCCGCAGCATTAATGACAGAACTGTCATTAATGCCGAAACACTGCTACAGCGGCTGCTGTTTTAATGACAGCAACTGTCATTAAATGCCACTGTCGCAAAAAAAACAAATAATATATAACTATATATATTAATAAATATAAATCAATATAAATCAATATATATATATATATATAAAATAATTAAATAAATATATATACTTAAATATATATACATAAACCTACACAATTAAATACTAATAGTTACAAAACACATTGCATGTATTAATATACATATTTTATATGGCTAAAAGCACACATAAAATATATTCATTAATATACAAATAATTATATAATAATTATAATTAATATAATTACATATTTAAACACATAAATATTTTTATAAAACATTTATATATAATTTATTTTATTAAGAAGTTGTAACATATATAAATGCATGTAGAGAAAGCTACATATATATATATTTATACATTAAAATAGTACACATAAAAATATATAGATCTATGCTACAATAAATACTATAATAAATATACAAAAATAAATATGTAACAACTATATATATTTACTAATTATAATTCAATAATTAAAGCATAAATAATTAGATCTATACAAAACACACACAATTGGAGAGTATCACACCGTATCCCACTAGATCTAGGATACGCATGCGACACGAGTCCAACACACAACCAATTGCACCCCGAAGGATACAAACAAGTTATAAATATTATTTATGACCAAATCAAAGTGTCAAATGTAGATCTATGTGTCCGTGTCAAAATACGACATGTACAAAGTTCCGTGTCGGAGAAAAAACCCCCAAAACAACACGTATCACCAAATTGTTGGGATACGACCTACACGTACCCAATTGTGGACACGACACTAGCCCCAAACACATAAGCACATGCCCAATTAATCTATAGGATCAATTGACACACACAACAAAATGTCAATTCGGAATTCCCACAAAATTGACACAAAAAGTACCATAACTTTCTCCATGGGTCTCCTATGAATACAAAATCAAGTCCTATGGGTAGTACATACATATGGGTTGATTTTACATGATTAAATCTCAGATTTAGAAGCTATTTTAAGGGGAAAAACTGAATTATACCTATTGGGAGATGGATTCCCAATGAAACCTCCAATTAAGATGAAATTGCTCTCAAATTGTAGATCCTTGCTCCTCTTTGTAGATCCTTGCTCCTCTTTGTAGATCCTTGCTTCCTCCTTCTAGATCCTTGCTTCTCAACTTTCTAATGGTGATTTGGGAAGAATTTGGAATGAATTTGGTGGGGAATTGGAATGGGAATGAAAGGAATTTGGGAGTGGGGAATTCTAGATCTAGATTTGGAAATGAGAATGAGAGGAGAGAGAAATTCCCCCCCTCTAATATAGGCCGGCCTTACCCCTTCCCCAAGAAATTATAAAATGTCCAATGTACCCCTTGGGGCCTCTCATGAAGAAATAATTAAGGAAGGAAGCTTCTAGTCTAATAATTTAATTAATTTAATCCATCTCCTTTAACAATGGGCTTTCTAAATGGGCCAAGTCTAACTAATTAATTCATGTTGGTCCATGGGTCCAAACTAACTAGTTGGGTCCACTAATATAAGTCCAAAATAATTAAATAACATCTAACAACAATTAAATAATACAACAAATAATTATTTACCATGCACAATATTTAATTAAATAGAAAAAGACTAAAATACCCTTTTTTAGAAAATGTGGTAGTGACACACATGTGGCCCACTTCGCACCAAAAAATGTGCCAGAGACAAAGTCCTCCAAATTTGTCAAACTTAGTGTCTATAAGTCCAGAACGATGATACGAACCCAACAGAATATCCAGAATTGGATTCCGATGAGCCGATCACAAAATCGCCCGTCAAGTGGAGCCGTGGGGCCCACGATACGGGGTTTCATCAATGTTCTCAGAATCGAACCAAACTTGGGTCACAGGACCAGCATAACGCTGCGATTCTGATGACACAAGTTTTTTTTACAAAACAATAAGCACACATGAAGTTACAACGAGTTTCAGAATAGGCCCGATACGGGACCATTTCGATGGATACGCGTTAATTCTGGTATGCACGCACATCCAAATCAACTTTCGTAAAATCCCACACGTCTGTATTGACAATGCACACCTTTCAGTAAAATTTGCACACGACCAAGTTGCCTCGTTTAGCGGGACGTACCCAGTTCAGGAAAATTTGGGTTTTAAATAACCAAGTTTTTGATCAACTTCAACCGAGAATAATTTACAATCTACAGCACATAAAATTAAACTAATTACAGGGTTCGAAACTTGGTTATATTATCTAATTAACTGTTCAAGTAAATTTTAGAATTATTAAACATGTTGGGATTTAAATGGCCGTGAACTTGTGAGTTCGGGCCAGGTTTTAAAGATCCAGAATTGGGAATATTTTCCTATTTTTGCGTCGTAGTTTACGATCGTCACAGGACACGCTACCCCTGTCAAATAGCACGGGGTTCAAGGGGGTCACGTAGCGAACATGTCATAACAGTCTGTTCAAAAAATAATACGGCAAGGAGAGAGAAGTTCACACCTGAACAGGGGTCAGAATCGTCTATACGTGCACGGGACGGCGCGGCACGAACGGGCAGCGGGTGGCGGTGCTGCTGCGACTGCTGGGTCGGCTGTTGGGCTGCTCGGGGAGGTCGTCGGAGCTTGGCGTTGCCGGGGAAAGCTCGTCGCCAGAGTCCAGTGGTGGAGAGATGGCGTGGGCAGCGTCGGGGTCACGGTGGAGGTGAGCTCGGGGGTTCACGGCGGATGGTGGAGGTTGTGATGGCCGGGTAGAGGGTTTTATAGGAGGCGATGGCCGGGGTCTGCTGGATTGTCAGCGACGAAGGGGTTGTCGCCGGAGGGTCAGAGTGACCGGAGAGGCGGCGTTGGGGCTGAAATCGTGGTGGTGATGGTGGGTGAAGGGGCTGGGTTTTATAGGGACACCGAGGAGATGGATGGTCGGTGGTTGGAGGCGGCGGGGAGGCGAAGTGAAGGGTCGACCGGCGTTAGCGGGAAGATAAAGATTTGGTGGCGGCGGGTCGGAAAGGCGGTGCGACACGGCGGCCGGTGAGGGAAGTCGAACGGGCGGCGGGGGAAGGCGAGGGATCATCGGGGGTTTCGTTTCAATTACTATAGCAGGTGGGTTCGGGTCGGCTGGTTCAGATCCGAATCCGACCCGCTAGGGTTTAAAATAGGGTTCAGTTCAGCATAGGTTGGTTTATTTTAGGCTCGGTTTGGTTCGGTTTATTTAGGGTGGTTTAAACCAGTTTTATTTGGTTTAATTTAAAAATGGTATTTTTAGCTATTTAAAAATAGTTTTTGGGTCCAATAAATTCCAAAAAAATTGTACTATTTCTAATTATTTATTTTATACTCAAAAATATTATTTTCATAATATTTTAATATTTAATTTAATTCACAAAAATATTTATTTCCTGAAGAACATTTATTTTAATTATTTAAAAATTATAGAAAATTCCCAAAAATTCATTTTTAATTTCTGAAAAATTCGGGTGTTTACAGGGTTGGATCACCACAATGGAGGCATAACCCGATCTTTCAGCGACAGTCATTTTCGGTCTGCCTTGGTTTGTTGCAGTAGGTACAATATTGCCCTGGATTTTCTCTCGGATGATCGCCGTAATTCGGACGCTTTGGAGCGGTGTTTCCTCCCGTGTTATTATGGCGCTTGTGATTAGAAGAATGTACAGTGCCGGCAGCAACTAGAGGATACTGTGGTTTAAGAGAAAGGGCATGGTTGAGAACTTCCCACATCATCAGGTACTGAGGAACGATCACGTGCGCATGGATGGTAGGTCGCAGGCCGCCTTCAAATCGTCTGGCACGACTCGCCGCATCATGTAAATATGAGCTTGTAAATTTGGCGAGCCGGTTGAATTCGGCGGAGTACTACTTCACGGTCATGTTGCCTTGCCGAAGCTGCACAAACTCGTTCTCCTTTTGGCGACGAATGAGAGGGGTTATGAACTCCTCTTCGAATGCGCTACGGAAGGAAGCCCACGCGATCGTCTCGCATTTTTTGTCTACGAAGAGAGACCTTCGGTGCACGTCCCACCAATCATGCGCGTTCAAGCGAAGCTGTAGTTGGGCACACTCGACACGCTTCTCTTCAGGTACCTCTAGCAGTTTGAAGTGATCCTCAAGCTTTGCCAGCCAATCTAGAGCCACAATCGGATCCTCAGTCCCCTTAAACGGCATATTATAGACCTTCTTGAAGTCAGCAAAGTTGAAGGTAGTCACTTTCTTCTTTCTTGGAGTTGGAGGCATTTTGACTTTAGGCGTAGGTTGCTCCACCGGTGTCGCTGATGTTGCCGTAGAATGGTTGGAGACTAAGGTCTGAATGATCTGTTACAGGGTATCTATCTGCTTTTGTTGGACTACAAATCAGGCTTCTAGATTGCCTTCGAACTTGCTTTGTCGTTCTTCCGCGCTCTTCTCGGCTCGCTCATAGCGAGCCTCATCCCTCTGTTGGCTAGCCTCAAGCATCCGCATCATTTGCTCAATCGGCTCGACACGAGGCATGGCTCGCTGGCTTCTGGAACTTGTCGAGGTACCGGAACTACTTTCCTGGGTTTGTACCTCTCTTTTTGCTAGCGTCGATGCTTGCGCTTGAGTCATACCTTCAAAAGAAAGTATCTTATATCAGGCTCATAATGTATTATGGACTCATTGTATGGAACGTATCTTATTTTTTTTTGGCCAAACGTGTTCAAGAGTTCGCATTGGGATTAGATTGTTAAAGGAACTTTTCCAATATGAGGGTTAAAGGAACTTTAAGCTGTGCTCTGATACTAATATGTCACTCCCCAATTTCATGGAATCGATAGTCATCTCCCGGGCGTGACGTCGTGCGTGCCTAGTTGTGTACCGCACAAGACTAAGGTATTTTATATAACGAGAATATATTCAGAGTACGCAGATAATTGAACAAAACATTAAAATATGGAAAAGTTTTCTTTATTGATAATGAACATCTTTTACAAACTCTTGAACGAGTTGGATAATTGCCACACGGGCTTAAAAAAAGGACTCAAAATGAGATAGCCGTCCTTTATATTATATCATTTTTACTAAAACTTTAAAATATTGAAGACCTTGTGGCGAAGCTATCGCCTTCCCACGGAGCTGCATAAGTTTGTGCACGAGCTCCTGGAAACTTCAAAACACTTCTTCGAGGCATGATTTGGGCGCGTCGATTTATGGATTGGATTGGGCAGTAGCTTTAGCTCATCGTAGGGTCTCCTTGGTACGGGACACTTGTTTCGATGAGGGTTAGTACATCAAAATACACTGGTGAAGGCGAGCTAACCCAACTATACCAATCAACACGTTGTTTATATAAAGCATGCAAGTTATATTGTGGTCTTTCTATCTTGCCTTAATTCATTTTTACAAGCAAGCATTTGATATGGAAATTAACTGAAATAAACTTGCCACCGTTTGGTGACTTTTACCTGCCCGTCTGAACCACCTGCATAAATACTTACCATGACCTTCCTTGCCATGAAGACATAGTTAGCTTGCACAGTTTAAATATACGAGGGGATCACTGGCACGTTTCCACAGTGGACGGTTATAGTCTTGGGATGGAATGACGAGCAACGCATGGAACAGGGCATCCCAGGCCATCCCGTCCTATAGCAGGTGACTATCAGGAGTTTCGTCAGGATTAGATCGGTGCCAGTGCCCCAACGACCGTCTGTAGGAACTAAGACCTTGTGCACAAGTTGTCCATGACCAAGCAAAGTCTACTAAGTTATCAATCGAGGCAGTTTGAGGCAACACAAGCACGAGACAGGTAACAAGGCATGATATATTTTGCATAGTCTCCCTGATCAGTTTATTGCATGGCAAGGTGTGTTCTATACATAGCATAATTTATAGAAGAAGTATACATTCTAACTTGAATTTAAATACTATGAAAGAACATTTAAGTGAACTAGCATGCAACAAGGTAACCATTTTCAAGTTGGTTGACAAGCACAAATAATCCAAGTCTATTCCCTTTTTATCTTGACAAATTTTAATTATTATGTATCGTTTGATCGGAATAAGCAAGAAGGCAAGGTTTTAGATGGGAAGACTTAGAAGAAGAGTCAACTGAATCGAATATAGCCACTCACTAGTTGGTTGGAGAAAGGAAAGGAAAGAGGTGCTTCAAGACTCCGCTTGTACGATGTCTACTGCACGATCACCTGCATTGCCACGAACAGTTGATCAATACCTCTTCTACTCTTTCCAAGCTCGGAATAGAATGAAATTCAATTAATGAAAGCAATAAAATCCATCAAAACCGTTCAAAAAAATGTAACTCCAAAAAAACCAACTCAAAAGCGCGAAAACAATAAGGGGACAACGAAAACTAGGCAAAAAAACTTACAGCGCAGAGGTCCCTCTTGACTCTGCCGCTAAGTCCATCCTTGAGACACGGTCCACTGAATATGAAAATATATTCTGAAGAAGCAAATACATAACGAGGATAAGATCTTAATTCATTCTATCCCGATCGAACGATACCGATTTGTATTTCTTAGCCGTGCTCCCCGAATAGGGGAACGGTGCACCACATCCTAACTAACTAATAGGAAGTTTTGTCCACAAAACTTAGGAATAGAACCTACCACTATGAAATAATAGAACCTACGCACAGGATGTTCAATATATGTCAAGTCTGCCCTTAAGTTCATTTGATCAAGATCTACCACATGACTCGGGTCGTACACGTACTTCCTAAGCTGTAAAACGTGGAAGATATCGTGCACTTCAGATAGTGACGGTGGCAGGGTAATCTGATATGCAACTGAGGTGACTTGCTTAAGTATCTCGAACGGGCCGACAAATCTTGGACTTTGCTTCCCTTTTGCTCCAAATCTGGTAACTCCTCGCATGGGCGAGACCTTAAGAAATACTCTATCACCTTCAAGAACTTAAGAGGTCGGCGATGCGTGTCTGAGTAGCTTTTCTGACGACTCTTTGCTACCTTCAGCCGTTCACGGATCAAGCGGATCTTCTAGACGGTTTGCTCTACGAGTTTGGGCCAAGAATTGTTGTTCACCAACTTTATCCTAACAGATCGGGGATCTGCACTTTCTTCCATATAATGCCTCATACGACGCCATCTGAATGCTGGATTGATAGCTATTATTGTATGCAAATTTGGCAAACGGTAGATGCATGTCCCAACTTGTCTTCAAGTCCAAGGCGCAGAGCCGTAGCATGTGTTTGATAATTTGGTTGACCCGCTTTATCTGGCCGTCTGTCTGAGGATGGTAGACGAAGCTGAACTTCAACTTCGTCCCCATTGCTGACTGAAGGATCTCCCAGAAACGTGATAAGAATCGTCTATCTCGATCGGAGATAATGGATATGGGCACACCGTGGAGTCGAACGATCTCGTTGAGGTAGATCTGGGCTAGGCAGTTGGCACTCCAAGTAACTTTGATAGATAAAAAGTGAACTGACTTAGTGAGTCGATCAACGATGACCCAGACGGCATCATTTTTCCGTTGTATTTTTGACAAACCAACAATGAAATCCATCGTTATGTGTTCCCATTTCCACTCCGGTATAGTAAGATTCTGCATCTTCCCGCCCGACTTCTGGTGCTCGACCTTTACTCTCTGACAAGCCATACATTATGACACAAACAACGCCATATCCATTTTTATGTCGTACCACCAAAATGTCGTACGGAGGTCTCGATACATCTCTGTGCTTCCTGGATGTGAAGTGTAACTCGCATAGTGGGCTTCGATGAGTATCTCCTTTCTGAGGTTTGCATCATTAGGAACACACAATCTTCCCTTAACCTACATCATTCCATCCGTGCTTAACACAAAGTCGGTTGCCTTTCCTGCTGAGATAAGACTTCACATCTTTTTCAGGAATATATCGTCCTTCTGAGCCGACTTTACTTTCTCCAACAAGTTTGGTTCGAGGCGCAGCTGAGCCACTTGTGCCCCCTTTTGTATCTGATTCGGAGTGTAATGCCCAAACTTTTAAGATCTTGTCGCAGCCTGTCTTTGATAGACAAGCTTCCAACGAACACTCGACTCAGCGCATCAGCTACAATGTTACCCTTGTCCGGTGGGTATCTAATCATCAAGTCAAAGTCGTTAAGGATTTCAAGACAGCTTCATTGTCATAGATTCAGATCCTTTTGAGTATAGAGATATTTTAGGCTTTTGTGATCCGTAAAGATCTCGCACGACACACCATAGAGGTAATGCCGCCACAACTTTAGTGCAAACACCACCGCTGCGAGTTCCAGATCGTACATTGGATAGTTCTTCTCATGAGGCTTCAACTGCCTCGACGCAAAGGATATCACTTTGTCCCTCTACATAAGGACATATTCCAAACCCTTTCTTGAGGCGTCGCTGTAGATCTTAAAATCATCGGGTCCGTCCGGAAGGGTAAGAATTGGTGCTGAGACAAGTCGCTGCTTTAACTCCATAAATGAAGCTTCACAGTCATCCATCCACGTGAATGTTACTCCCTTCCGAGTAAGATGAGTCAAAGGCGAGTCGATCCTTGCAAAATCTTTTATAAATCTCCTATAGTAGCCTGCTAGACCAAGGAAACTCCGAATGTCGCTAGCTGACTCTGGCCTTTTCTACTTCACGATGGCTTCTACTTTCTTCGGTTCAACTGAGATGCCCTCTGCGAAAATAATATGCCCAAGAAAAGATATGTTGTCCAACCAGAATTCGCACTTACTTAGCTTCGCGTACAACTTATTGTCTCGAAGGGTTTGAAGCACCATCCGCAGGTGTCATGTGTGTTCATCCTTATTCTTCGAGTACACTAAGATGTCGTCTATAAATACTACCACAAACTTGTCAAGAAATGGTTGGAACACACGGTTCATCCAATCCATGAATGCGGCAGAGGCATTCATCAGTCCAAACGGCATAACAGAAAACTCATAATGGCCATAGCGGGTTCGAAATGCTGACTTCGGCATGTCCTCTGGCTTAATCTTCAATTGGTGGTAGCCAGAGCGAAGATCAATTTTTGAAAATACTAATGCTCCTTCCAACTGATCAAAGAGACCGTCTATCCTGGAAAGGGGATACTTGTTTCTGATAGTGACCTTATTTAGCTTTCGATAATCGATGCAGAGTCGCAATGTTTCATTCTTATTCTTTATGAAGAGCATAGGCAGTCCCCAAGGAGACACCCTCGGATGAATGTATCCACGGTCAAGCAATTCTTGTAGTTGGCACTTTAACTCCTTTAGTTCAGCAGGGGCCATTTTGTACGGGGCTTTGGAAATTGGTTGTGTATTTGGGAATGTGTCGATGGTGAACTCGATTTCTCGGTCGGGTGGCATGCTAGGTAATTCGCTCGGAAAAACATCAGGGAACTTTGCCACAACGAAAGATAACTCAATGTTTGTGCAATCCAGCTGCGTGTCCCGAACCGACGCTAAGTATCCCTCACATCCAGAGTGTAACATCCGACGAGCTGACACCGCAAAAATTACCATATAGGCTTTTGACGCATCCGTTGCTGAACAAATTGTGTAGCAGCATTCGGCTTCTCCAGGTAGACGAAAAATGACTCGTTTCTTTGCGCATTCAATGGTTGCTAAACAAGCGCCAAGCCAATCCATCCCCAAGATGATGTCGTAATCCCGAACATCTAGGACTAAAACATCTAGCGAGAGTTTTCTTCTCCCAATACAGACGTGACCGCCCTGGCATACTGAATGAATAGTTATTTTCGTGCCCGATGGGGTCCTAACACTAAGGTCTAGATACAATGGTGTCATTTCTATCATATTTTCTACGACAAAATTCATGGATATAAAGCTATGCGTTGCACCAGAATCAAATAAAACATGTGTAGGTATATTATTAAAAAGCAATATACCTGACACAACGATGTCCGATGCCAGGGCTTCTTCCCGTGTCATAGTGTACACCCGACCTTGAGCTTGACGACGCTCTTGTTGCGGCGCGGCTCGGTTGGCTTGGGGTGCTAAGGCAGAATTTGGATGCTGAGAGGGAAGTAGACAATTACTAATCTTATGGGTTGGATCACCTCAATGGAGGCATTACCCGATCTTTCGACGACAGTCATTTTCGGTGTGCCTTGGTTTGTTGCAGTAGGTACAACTTTGCCCTGGATTTTCTCTCGGATGACTGCCGTTATTCGGACGCTTTGGAGCAGTGTTTCCTCCCGTGTTGTTATGGCGCTTGTGATTAGAAGTATGCACAGTGCCGACAAAAACTGGAGGATACTATGGTTCAAGAGAAAGGACATGGTTGAGAACTTACCGCATCGTCAGGTACCGAGGAACGACCATGTGTGCATGGATGGCAGGTCGTAGGCTACCTTCAAATCGTCTGTCATAACTTGCTGCATCAGGTAAATATGAGCTTAAAAATTTTGCGAGACGTTTGAATTTGGCGGAGTACTGCTTCACGGTCATGTTGCCTTGCCGAAGCTGTAAACCCCTTCGCAGCATGCGCTTGCTATGCGCTTAGACTTCTAGGCATATGGGCGAAAACGCATGACTGTTGTCTCATAAGTGCTCTGAGCTATGCGCTCGACTTTTCCATGCAACAGATCTTGCTATGCGTCTGATCTCTCCATGCGCCTAAGGGTACATACGACAGAATGTTATGCGCTTGGCACTAAATGCCTAACTTGCTATATACATAAATTTTCATGTGTATTCCTCGATATGCGTCTGATCGCTATGCGTTAGGCTCACTGCATGCTGAGGCGTTGTACTCATGCGATAAACCTTGCCATGCGATGGCTTGTACGTGCGACAACTGGTGCATGCAACAACTTCTCCATGCGATAGACTTCTATGAGCCTGCACCCATGCGGCAGCCTCTTGCGTGCATATTACCATGCACGTATATAACCCTATGCACATGTATTGTTTAATTTATTTTTTTGTTTGTTTTATTATTTTCGCTTGATTGTTTTAAATCTATGCTTTGACCCTAGTAAGCTACAAGTGTCAATGAGCTAATTGACTAAGAGTACCCTAGATTCCACGTACAAGTGACCAGTACCTAATTTTTTCTAAGATATAGGCTTAATTGGACTATGTGTTAACTTTTGCCACAGAGGCACCAACCATGTACCTGACATGAGCAATGTGTTACAACGCAACAAGAGGAAATCCATGTGACCGACTGATGGACCTGGTATCCTGACTTGGCAATTATATCTGTGCTGATACACCTACTACGTGCTAAGTGTTACATGTCCTGTTTATGCACCGAGGTGCCACTTGATCCTATGCGATATGTGATATTATACGATCTCGATTCTCCATTACGATCATTATAGTTGGCCAGTAACCATAGCCACTGTATTAGGCCTACGGGCAACAATGTGGATTCATACCTAGCGTGTACGTACCATGATACGACATCTAAGAGGGAAGATCCTGTGACTGCACCATGAGATTTTAGCTAACCGTAGGGTTAACTAGGCAACTAAAATATGTAGAGCATTAGTAGGGAACATAATTTTGCGATCGTGCACATCGGCCACCTCACGAACATCAGTTCTGAAGTGCCAGGTTGGCCACCCCCGAATATTATGTATCATTCACAATAGTGAAGGGCAGTATATGGATACTATGTGTTATGTGTTATTATAATTCATTAGCACGTTGGCCTTATGTCACGCTCCAGAACCAGAATAATGGAGAGCGGGAGCGTGAGTCATCCAACCATACCTTACGGAATACCGAAGTAACCCACAATGTGCTAAGGTTGTCTAGAGATAAGGGGTAGTAAGAATGAACATATAAGATAAAACAGTTAGGCATCCCTGACGCTCTATCAGAATGATCATGAAACCAGTTATACGGAATGATAAACTAATACATTGTCAAGAGTACATAATTATAAGTCAGTCACGATCTAAATAATATACAATCTTGTAAAGGAACTAATGTTCGGACAAACCTGCTAACAAGTGTTGTCGGCTAAATGCCAAAAAGGTAATACAAAATGATACTCATAGTGGGGGAGAAGAAACCCACTCAAGTTCCTCGGCAGACATCCTCCCGATGTTCGCCATCGGTCAGATACATAACAGGATCCTCGGGCTCTGCTACTAAACCTGGCCAAACAAAACCAGCGGGGTCAGGCCTCGATAGCAAGTACCACAAATGAGCACAAGTGAAAGAAGTAAAAACCAATAAAGTATATAAAATAGGATCAGCGCTATAACCGTAAGCGTATGACCTTTTATCGAAGCAGTAGGGCACCTCTACAACCAAACAAGGACAAAAGATGTCGTATTACGCCGAGGTAGGGTATGACTCACTAATCATGGTCATGCCACAGATACAACACCAAATAAGAATCTGGAACACACATGCCACAATATAAGCTAAGATATAGACATATATATAACATGATATGTAGCTTCAGTTCATGACCTATTGTGACACATTGACAAAATCCTACAACCAAACAAGGACAAGGGTTGAACCGTCGCACCATAATAGTTCATGTCCCTAGATGTAAACACCCTAATTTTTTAGAATTAATTTTTTTTATTTTTTATTGGTATTTATAATTTTTGAGTTTAAGGGGGGATTTTCTGTAATTTTTACAATTTATAATATATAATATTCATAAATTTATAATTATGTGTATTTAATTAATTATTAAAATAGTATAAAAATTATATTTTTGGGTGTATAACTAATAATAGAGTATTATATAATTTTTCTAAAATTTATTTGGGTGCAAAACAATTTTTAATGACCATATATATTAAACTAACCCAAACTGAACCAAACCAACCCACTAAAACTACCCGGACCCGGATCCTAAACCTACCCGAACCCGATAACCCGAAACCATACCCACTACAATAGTGCCCTTCCCAAACTCCCGCAGCCGCAGCAGACTTTTCCGCTTCCCCTCTCCAAAACCGCCCTAACCCCTCCCCTCAGCTCCCCGTAACCCCCCATGTACACCCCTATATATTGATCAGCCTAGCCGAACACCACAACCATCATCTCCTCTACCACTCCGACCAACTCCGACCGCCGACGCAACCGCCGTGATCGCCGCACGCCGCTGCAAAGAAGCCGCCGCACAGCCGCTCCGACATCCTGAGTAAACAATATAGCGAGGTACCCATATTCTAGCCCCTGTAACTCTCTGCACAGTTAACTAAATATCGATCTGTCGAATCCTATGCGAATACCACATGACCCTCTTGAACCATGTATAATTAGTTCAGTGTATCGTGTTATGTGTCGATCGCAATTCGCGACACAAAACAAAAAAAAAGACCAAGTTTGTAGTTCAGAAACTGTTCCAACCACCCATGTTCATGTCTGATTTTCTTCCAACCTAGTTAATATTTTTAAATTCTACTTGAACAGTAATTTAGACAACATAACCGAGTTTTAATCTCTTTAATTAGGTTATTTTAATTCGATGTATGCTGTATTTTATTTGCTGTTGAATTTGACCAAAAACTTAGTTTTTTAAACCCAAATTTCCTGAAACAAGGTGCGTCCCGCTAAACGAGGCAACTTTGTCATATGCAAATTGTATCGAAAGGCGCGTATCGTCAATGCGAATGTGTGAGATTTTACGAAAGTTGATTTGGATGTGCGTGCACACCGAAATCAACACGTATCCGTCAAAGAGTCCCTTATCGGTATGTTCTGACACTCGTCATAATTTCGTGTGTACTTGTCATTTCGTAAAAAAACTTGCGCCATCAGATTCGTAGCGTTATGTTGGTCCTGTGACCCAAGTTTGGTTCGATTCTGAGAACGTTGATGAAACCCTATTTCGTGGGCCCTACGGTTCCACTTGACGTACGATTTCGTAACCGGCTCATCGAAATCCAGTTCTAGATATTCCGTTGGATTCGTATCATCATTCTGGACTTGTAGACACTAAGTTTGACAAATTTGGAGAACTTTATCTCTGGCACATTTTTTGATGCGAAGTGTGCTGCATGTTGACCACGCTTTGATCAGAAACTGTCAATTCTGCTCCTGTGTCCAAATTGGACTTATGGGTACTCAATCCTACATATTTTAAGTTTTTTGAGAGCAATGGTGATATTTGTTTCAGTATCCGGAGGCGTACCTGGAGATTCCACTTAAATCGGAGCAACTGACGGAGCTCAGAACCCAGGCAAGTGTACCTTGCCAACTTGTAATAAATCCTGTGATATTAATTGCTTGTGTTATCTCTTTTTACTTATGTGATTTACTTGTTCATCCTAGGACCGTAAGACGTTACTTAGTGTTCGAACAAGATTCGGGTGTCGACGCCGTACGCGGAGTCGGGTAACGTCACTTAGAGAGTTGATACCACGATACCATTTTTACGTGCTTGCACTACTAGCACGACAGACCATAGGACACCTGACACTGATTACATTAGACATAGTTCGTCTTGATGTATTTCTTGGTACCAGGATACTGTGTAGGACAATAGGCTTTATAACGTTTATATACATACTTATATACTTGTACTTATGACTCATGGTGATAGATAGAGGTCTTGGTCCTGCGTGTTACTATGTTATACGTGAGGTTACATGGGAGGGGAGAGTCTCACCATACTATAGGCTTATTATGTTATATATATATATATATATATACTACATTACTGGTGGTGCCTTAGACTATGTCTCTGGCATATTTACTGGCCCTTCGAGATATTACATGCTGCTATCGGCTCTCCGACACAGAGCCTGTAGTAGTTTCAGCCTGAGTATGAGTAATGCTCTCATTTGCATTTCATATAGCTAGTTACATAGTTTGCCCTGAAGATCTGTTTTTACTTGCTGTATTTCATTTGGTTTGAGTGTTTATTATACCTTGCTATATCCCCTGAGGACCTGGATCCGGATTATGTCCCCAGGTATAGTAGAGGAGGATTACCCCAAGATATATGGGACATGGGCTAACGTTGGAGCAGTACTAGCACCAGAGGACGAGGTTGTGCCAGAGAATTTCTCCTGAGTATTTCAGTTTCATACTCAATTATTTATGCTCATTGTCTTATCTGGACCCATGCACATATGTATTGGTGATATTCTCTTTCTTTTATTGTGTCGAGTTATTCCCCGAGACATTATTTATTTACATTTGATGAGGGATTATTTTCTTTATCTATTATCTTGTTTAGTCTATCATATTTAGTTATATTTCTTTATGTGGATGAGATTATAATTTTTCTGTGATAGATGGTGTAGACTGCATTTTTATACATCTTAAGTGCACTCTAACGGGTCCATTAAATTGGGATTGCCCATTGGAGTTGTACTGCTGGCCATTGCCACGTGTCTAGTCCGTCGGTATTTTGGTACTTGGGCGTGACATGGTTTTTGTGGTGGCCCATGCAGGTCTACGACTATATTATTTCGGTTTGAACTAAGGAATCGAGCAAGCCTGCAATTAGGATAGGATAAATTATAGGATCTCATCCACATATTGACACATTCTTGAGCTCTATATCGGATTCGAATTAATTTCTTGACTTGCATCCTGCCTTGATTCCTCTATGTATCTCTCATAGTTTACTTTGTATGCTGAGTAATGGATCCACGAGCCAGTGACAAGACTCCCATGGGTACACCACAAGGTGCTGTGATCACTTACGACGATGGGGTGACGCCACTAAGTGGAGATCCCTCCACTTAATAAAGCAATCAAGCAGATCAGTACGCCTCGAGGTTCCAGCGAGACGACATTCCACCACCGCCGTAATTCACTCCACCGATGCCAGTTTTTCCACCAGGACAGCCTATGGACGGACAACAGATGTTCCAAATATTCTACGCAATGATGCAAGTCCAACAGCAGGTTCATCAAGAGGCTCAGCTTTATGAGGCAGAGAACCTGAGAAAAAATATAGTGACCGCACTGGAGCAGGCGAACCCACCAGCTAGATGGCCATCGACGTAATCTATCACTGATTTTCGCCAGCTGAAGCCCCGCAGCTTTTTAGGAAAGGAGGAGCCCACTGAAGTTCATGAGTGGCTCACAAACACTCAACACCAATTAGAAGAAACTGAGCTTTCGAGGCAGCGTTGGATGATTACTGTCAGGATGCAGTTGACGAGTAATGCACATCACTGGTGGCTATCTGAGGAGAGACAGCTTAGACCGGACCGAGTCACTTGGAAGGAGTTCTCTAGACTCTTCCAGGAGATGTACATTCCAGCCATTGCCAGAGTGAAACTTATGGATAAGTTTAACCGCCTCATTCATGGCAACATGATGGTAGAAGAGTACAATACAGAGTTCATCCATTTGAGTCACTTCATCCCTACTCTGATCCAGACAGAAGAGGAGAAGGTGGAGAAGTTCTTCGACAGACTTAGCTTTGAGCTACAGAGATTAATCAGCTCCGTTGCACCTACTTCTTACACGAACGTCCTTGCTACAGCCCGACGCATGGAGCACATCACCAGGAGAGATTCCAGCCTGAAATGGCCGTTCACATCAGCACCAGCCAGAGCACCACACGGGAAGCCTGCAAAGCGACCCCCGATAAAACCACCACAGAGAGCAGTATCACAATCCCTAGCCCTTCATACTTGTCACTACTGTGGCAAGGTAGGCCATATTGAGAGGGAGTGTAGACTCAAATTAGGATTATGTTTAGCTTGCGAATCCAGTCAGCATTCAGTAAGGGATTTCCCTGAGCGTCGAGAAGGAGTACCGATGGTAAACAGATAAGTTTTACTAGCACTGGGAGGATATCAGCCGAGGCCACCCTTGGCACCACAGGCAACACTCTTCCAGCAGGCCCAACAACAGCAGAGGGCACCACCACAAGGACGTGGACAGGCTTTTGCGATGACGATGGAGGAGGCACAGACTCGAGGAGTAGCGAATATGAGTAAGATTTAGTTTTATTCTAGTAATACTTTAGCATGTGCCTGTTAGTTCCATTCCCTAGCCTAAACCTAGTATTATGTTAGCATCAACTTGTTAGTCTTGATTAGTAATATGTCAGTGCTATCCAAGTTTTTATTTTTTCCCTACGTGTCCTGCTTGAACAAAACCCTCACCCTTCCTCCCGATTTTTCTTGTTCATGGTTCCTTATCCTTTGTGTCGTGCTTCAACAAACATGTCTTGCAACCGCGTCATCTCTTCTGGTGCAAACCTTTCTTGACCGGTTACGTTTCGTTTTCTTAATTACGAGGACGAAATTTTTTTAAGGTGGGTAGATTATAAACACCCTAATTTTTTAGAATTTAGAATTTTTTATTTTATTATTAGTATTTGTAATTACTGAGTTTAAGGGAGAATTTTCTATAATTTTTTGCAATTTACAATATATAATATTCATGAATTTATAATTATGTGTATTTAATTAATTATTAAAATTGTACAAAAATTATATTTTTGGGTGTATAACTAATAATAGAGTATTGTATAATTTTTCTAGAATTTATTGGGGTCTAAAACTATTTTAATGACCATATATATATTAAACCAACCCAAACCAACCCAAACCGAATCAAACCAACCCACTAAAACTACCCGGACCCGGATCATAAACCTACCCGAACCCAATAAACCAAAACTCATACCCACTGCTACAGTGCCCTTCCCAAACCCCCACAGCCGTAGCAGACTCCTCCGCTTCCCCTCCCCGAAACCGCCCGACTCCCTCCTTTCAGCTTCCCGTAACTCCCCATGTACACCCCTATATATAGATCAACCTAGCCGAACACCACCACCATCATCTCCTCTACCACTCCGACCAACCCTGGCCGCCGCCGCCGTGACCGCCGCCGCAAAGAAGCCGTCGCACAGCCGCTCTAACATCCTGAGCAAACAATACAGTGAGGTACCCATATTCTAGCCCTTGTAACTCTCTGTACAGTTAACTAAATATCGATCTATCGAATCCTATGCGAAGACCACATGACCCTCTTGAACCATGTATAATTAGTTCGGTATATCGTGTCCTGTGTCGATCACAATTCGCGACGCAAAACAGGAAAAATTGACCAAGTTTGTAGTTTAGAAATTGTTCCAACCACCCATGTTCATGTCTGATTTACTTCCAACCTAGTTAATATTTTTAAATTTTACTTGAACAGTAATTTAGACAACATAACCGAGTTTTAATCTCTTTAATTAGATTATTTTAATTTGATGTATGTTGTATTTTATTTGCTGTTGAATTTGACCAAAAATTTGGTATTCTAAATTCAAAATTTCTCAAAATGGGGTAGGATCCGCTAAACAAGGCAACTTTATCGTGTGTGAATTGCACCAAAAGTCGCGTATCGTCAACGTGGACGTGTGAGATTTTGCGAACGTTAATTTGGATGTGCGTGCACACCGGAATCAACGTGTATCCGTCAAAAAGTCCCGTATCGGCCTGTTCTGACACTCATCATAATTGCGTGTGTGCTTATCGTTTTGCAACAAAACTTGCGCCATCGGATTCACAGCACTACGCTGGTCCTGTGACCCAAGTTTGGTTCGATTCTGAGAACATTGACGAAATCCGATTTCGTGGCCACCACGGTTCCACTTGACGGTCGATTTCGTAACCGGCTCATCGAAATCCAGTTCTGGACATTCCGTTGGATTTATATCATCGTTCTGGACTCATAGACACTAAGTTTGACAAATTTGGAGAACTTTATCTCTGCACATTTTTCGGTGCGAAGTGGGCCATATGTGGACCTCGCTTTGACCAGAAACTGTCAATTCTACCCCTGTATCCAAATTGGACTTATGGGTAGTCAATCCTAGCTATTTCAAGTTTTCTGAGAGCAATGGTGATGTTTGTTTCAGCATCCGGAGGCGTACCTGGAGATTCTACTTATGTCGTAGCAACTGACGGAGCTCAAAACCCAGGCAAGTATACCTTACCAACTTGCGGTAAATCCTGTGATATTAATTGCTTGTGTTCTTTCTTTTTACTTCTGTGATTTACTTGTTCACCCTAGGACTGTGAGACATTACTTAGCGTTCGAACGAGATTCGGGTGTCGACGCCTTACGCAGAGTCGTGTAACGTCACTTAGAGAGTTGATACCATGATCCTATTTTTACGTGTTTGCACTACTAGCACGACAGACCATAGGACACCTGACACTGATTATATGAGATAGAGTTCGTCTTGATATATTTCTTGGTACCAGGATTCTGTGTAGGACTATAGGCTTCATGACGTTTACAGACATACTTATATACTCGTACTTATGACTCATGGTGATAGATAGAGGTCTTGGCCCTGCATGTTACTATGTGATACGTGAGGTTACATGGGAGGGGAGAGTCTCACCATACTACAGGCTGATTATGTTTATATATATATATATATATATATATATATATATATATATATATATATATATATATATATATATATATATATATATATGCTACATTACTGGTGGTGTCTTAGACTCTGTCTTTGGCATATTTACTGGCCCTTCAAGATAGTACATGCTGCTATGGGCTCCCCGAGCCTGTAGTAGTTTTAACCTGAGTATGAGTAATGCTCTCATTTGTATTTCACATAGCTGATTACATAGTTTGCCCTGAGGATCTGTTTTTACTTACTGTATTTTATTTGGCTTGAGTGTTTATTTTACCTTGCTATGTCCCCTAAGGACCTGGATCCGGATTATGTCCCCAGGTACAGTAGAGGAGGATTACCCCAAGATATACAGGACATGAGCTGACGTTGGAGCAGTACTAGCACCAGAGGACGAGGTTGTGCCGGAGGATTTCTCCTGAGTATTTCAGTTTCATACTCAATTATTTATGCTCATTGTTATTTCTTATCTGGACCCATGCACATATGTATTAGTAATATTCTCTTTCTTTTATTGTGTCGGGTTGTTCCCCGAGACACTATTTATTTGGATTTGATGATGGACTATTTCCTTTATCTATTATCTTGATTATTCTATCATATTTAGTTATATTTCTTTTTGTGGATGAGATTAGAATTTTCTGTGATAGATGGTGTAGACTGCATTTTTATACAGCTTAAGTGCACTCTAATGGGTCCATTAAATTGGGATTGTCCATTGGAGTTGTGCTACTGGCCATTGTCACGTGGCTAGTCCCTCAGTATTTTGGGACTGGGGCGTGACACTAGACTACCAGCATATTCATAGAGAGTTAAGTTATGACGGCCAATCAGTTTTGTCACGTCCCATTATCGGGATACGAAGATGGACATGGCCAGCTACCCCATACAAGGTACTATATGTCGTACGGTGATTACGACTGTAATAAAACAAGGGGGTGCATGCTACAATCAAGTCTCCTATGGTCAAGGACTTCTATATATTAATCATTCAAACAAGAAACAGTAAACATAGAGCATATATGATAAAGCAATAAGGCATCCCAAATATTTTCTCAAAATATTCTAGAGACCAGCTGTACAAAATAAGAAGCTGGCAGAGTATCAAAAGTACATGATAGTGATCAGCTACAGTATGATTTAATACAATTATGTAAGGAGACTAATTTACAGACCTGCCGGCTAACAGGTGCTGGTGGCTAAACGCCCAAAAAGAAGTAAATGTACAATGACGAATAGGAAAGAATAAATCCACTCATTATCCTCCGCGACCATGTTCCTGGTACGCGCCATGAGTTGGGGGATAGTACGCTGGATCCTCAGGTGCTGGCTCGAGACCTGGCCATGCAAAACCAGTGGAGTTAGACCCCAAATAACAAGTACCACAAAGAAAGCACGAAATAGAAAAACAAAAATCCAACAAATAATTATATAATAATACATATGTTCAATGTCGTAACTTAGGTCCTTGGCATATCCTAGCGCAAAGTCCCAATACTACAACCAAATAAGGATAAGGGTTGAACCATCACACAATGATAATCCATTTCCCTAGGCTACTAACCGAATAATACAATCACAACAAGGTCTATTTTCTTATATCGGCCAATCACTTGTACTTCAGGGGAAGGGATGTTGACATTGGCGGATATATATTCCTCCAGCTCATCCTTCTCCTCGGCTACCCTAGTGTAAGCGAAGGCTTTGGTAGTTTTTTGCATAATTTTATCACCAAAGGTTCGGAAGTTGTAGCCGCAGTCGGGTCTTCCTTTGGTGGTCGACTCGGCCTGTGAAGGCGAACGACCATAGGTTTGGAAGGCGTAGATAGGACAAAATCTCCTGTTGGTGGTCGATTCGGCCTGCGAAGGTGGACGACCATTGGTTCTGGCAATGCCGAAGGTACCGGAGATTCAGGCACTTTTTCGCGCGATTTGACGATGATGGGTGCGGCCGCATCGGGAGTCCGAGCCTTGAGGCGGATTCTCATAGGCTCCTCGGGTGTTGTTGTGGCCTCGACTTCATCGTCAACCTCGTTGCCACCTTTATCTTGTTGAAATTTCTTGTAGAGGATCGAGTTGTAGTAGTAAATCTCGATACCCTTAAAATTAAGATGCTATACAGTATCAGTGGTGGCCAGCCCACAGCGCACTTAGAATGAATCTTTGTAGGAAGGTTCGTTGGCATGATCTCGGGATACCGTTTCTTCCAAATTTTACTACCACTTTTAGTTACCTAATTAGCCCTATATTGTGTTTGAAATCTCAAGGCATGGTCACATAAGAAATTCTCTTAAGAAAAAGTACAAAGTACGGGCATGCTAGATACGAATTCATGGAAGTTCGATCGGGATTCACCCAAGCGTGTATGCAACATTCAGTCAATCAGTATCCTAGCCATGCTTTGGTAGTTGACTCGCATATCATGCCTGTGCTGGGAAAATAATATATATTTATAATATTACGTGTTCAAGTATTTGGAGGCATTCTCGATGCACAACCCAAATATAAATCACTTAACATGTGACACGGTATGTCGCACCTCGGTGCACATCCGATCATATACACTTTTAGGCAATAATTTGTATCAGTACGGATACAGTATTCGAGTCCAATTACCAATTATACATTGGATCACATGAATCAAGATCATATTGTAACAAGAAGCTTATGTCATGCATATAGTCGTTTAGTCACTATTTACTTAGTCTGGTTCATACTAAAATCTCAGTTCAACTCATGCCATGTTCGTAGCCAATCTTAGCTCATGGTCATGTCTAGCACGAGGTCTGGTTACTAAATTCAATCTTCCTTAGAATCATAACACAAGCATTAACCCAAATATAAACCATAAGGAATAAAAAAATATTCAATCAAACAATCACGGTCGCATGGGAAGTCCTGGCCGCATATGTCTCTAGGCCGCAGGGGAAGTCCTGGCCACATACGAAGTCAGGGTCACATGAATCTACTTGGCCGTATATGAAGTCAGGGCCACATGCTCATGGTTAAAGTCTACTCCTTGGGACAAGTATTAAAGTGACGGCCAATAAATAAAGTGTCAATGATATGACATAAAGTGATTGATGTGACTGATGTGATAATTCAATAAAGTATGTCAGAGAGAAAGGACATAGTCAAAGAAATATGTGCCAACGGTTCAGAGTCATGCATCCAAGGAAGGTGGTCGCATGCTCTCCTTGCCGTATAACTCACTCTGCCGCATATGCTCCTTGGACTTAGCGAATTTCTCATTCATTCAGCGAGTGGGAACACAAGGAGTTCAAGGACACTTATTTAAATAAGCAGTCATGCTTCCAACAAGATGGACGCATGTTATCAGTATGCGGCAAAGAGTACAGGCCGCATAACCCTCTCAGCCGCATAGCTCGCTGGCCGCATGTGAACTTCGTCTTCTTCAATAACAGGTTCGGACAAGGCTAAAGCTCAAAAAATCCAAAAATTGTTTGACCATAAAATTCTTATTTTAAGTCCAAATTAAGTGAACCAAAAGCCAAAACGCTTAAAATTGAAAGATATATCATATAACAAAAACTGGTTTTCAAAAATACATATTTAGTAGATCAAAACCAAGAAAAACTTATAGCACCCATGAAAACCCTAACTTAAAAATATAGATCTACTCAATTACATCCATCAAAACCGAGAACTCAAAGTCCTAAAAGTGCTTAGAAATACATAACAAACATAATGAACCAATAATATGGAGGGTTTCTCCATTTCTTATGTACTGTGTACTTGACTATGGAAAAGGGGAGAGAAAACTAAAGAGAGGAAGAAATAAAGAAGTGAAGAGAGAGAGAGAGAGAGAGAGAGAGAGAGAGAGAGAGAAAACTAAAGATGGATGGTGGATGAGGTCCGTGTGAATTTAGGATGCTTGGCACTTCCTTGCGTAATCGAAAGTATCTGCTACCATCGTCGGCCAATAGTAGCCTATTTTCAAAGACGGTCCTATAGCTTTGGACCAGGTTGATGTGCCCTACAGACGCCGTCGTGAGCTTCACGGAGGGCTTGTTTTGCCTCTGTGTTCGACATGGATCAGAGTAGAAGGTCATCGTAGAACCGACGGTACAATATTTTGGTCTTCGTATTATAATAGAAATGAAGGGAGCGTCTTCTGATTGAAGTAGCTTCCTTTATATTTTCAGGAAGAATTCCATAGACTGCATAGTCGATGAATAGAAGCCTCCAATCTTGAGTATCGGTATCGACCTCCGCTGCATAGTTGAGGCAAACGCATATGTTGCTTTTGGGATAGAATAGCTCTTGACCGATTACCATAATTAGCTGATGGGTGTTGTCTGGGACTGCCAAGGAAGCAGCGAGGCCGGCTAAAGCGTCCGCCTCAATATTTTGCAACCGAGGAACATGCTCAATAAAGAATATTTCAAAGGTTGCGATGATGCTAAGTGCAACTTGGTGGTAGGGGATTAAGTCTTCATTTCTGACTTTATATACTCCCCGGACTTGATTGATGATAAGCTGAGAATCGCAGTAGGCTTCCAAGTACTCTACTCCGACTTGTTTAGCAAGCGGAGTCCGATGATTAGGCATTGTACTCTGTTATATTATTGGAGTATGGCTCCGTGAGAGAGTATGCGTGATTGATGACGAGGGCGTATGGGGAGATCAATACTATCCCGACCCCAACGATGATGTTGCCTTTGGGCCCTGCTCTTGAAGCACAGTCAAAGAACATTTGCCAAATTATTTTGTGTGAATTGATGTTGGCATCTGCCACTTCGTCTAGAATCTCTTCATAGAGCTTTGAGGTTTCTGACCCCGGATGGACTGCCAGAAAGTTGGCTAATGCCTGACCCTTGACGGGCTTCTATGGGACGAATACCATATCATATGGAGATAATAGTATTGCCCAGGTAGCCAAGCAGGAACTGAGTGCCCCATGTTTGGTCATGAGGACCGTGAGTGGGTTAACTCGCGAGATTACGTGAATGGTCTGTCCAGTCACGTAGTGTCGAATTTTCTGGATGACGAACACAAGCACAAGACACTCTTTCTCGACAGCGTTATATCTATGCTCTCGGCCGACCATCATCCGACTGAGGTATTATATGGCCTGATTATGACCTGAATCACTATTTTGGGCTAACAGGACACCGAGAGAGTGATTCATTGTGCGTACATAGAGCATGAATGGATTTTCCATGATCGGGGCTACCAGTACCGGAGGGTTTGATAGGTATTCTTTGATGTTGTCGAATGCTCGTTGGCACTCTTCATTCCAAACAAAGGAGACACCTTTCTTCATTAGTTGTGTAAACGGCCGGTAATATCCAGAGAGGTTTGATATGAACCTCCTGATGTATGCGAACCTCATTTGGAGGCTGCGGAGTTCTAAGATGTTCCTTGGCGGGTGCATCTCCAGGATGGCCTTGGTCTTGTCGGGGTCTATATGAATATCTCCGGAAGTAATGAAGAAACCCAAGAATTTGCCGCTGGAGACTCCCAGGAAGGACTTGGTAGAGTTCATCTTGAGGTGGTGTGCGCGCATTAAGTCTAACACAGTCCTCAGATCTTGGAGGTGATCATCCTTGGAGCGACTATTGACGACGATGTCGTCGACGTAGCATTCCACCATCTTGCGCAGATATTCATAGAAAATGGTGCTCATAGCTCGCTGATATGTAGCTCCTACGTTCTTCGGGACGAAAGGCATGACCATATAGCAGTATACGCCTATCGGGGTTCAGAATGATGTATGTTTCTCATTGTCGGGAAATATCTTAATTTGGTTGTAGCCTGAGAAGCCATCCATGAATGACATGCGCTCAAAGACACAAGTATTGTTGATCATTACGTCGGTGATTGGAAGAGGGAATTCTTCTTTAGGATATGTTGTATTTAGATCACGAAAGTCGATGCAGAATTGGATCGTCCCTTTTTTTACGACAAACATGATGTTGGCTACCCAATCGGGGTATTGTTCCTCACAGATGAAGCTACTAGCTATCATCTTATTGACTTTAGTTTCGATGGAATCCATCACGTCTAGCCAAAATCGTCGTTGTTGTTGCTTGACTGGTTTGGCGTCTAGCTGAATATTGAGTTTGTGGACCGCGATTTAGGAGTCCAGCCCTGGCATGTCTTCGTAACTTTAGGCAAAGACATCGATGTATTTCCTGACGAGTTGTAATAGGGATTCCCGATCTTCGTCGGGCAGACTTTTGCTGACGAAGATAGGCTTTGGGGAGGTCTCGTCACCTGGATCGACTTGAACAACTTTGTCCTCGGTACGAGGTTCTTGCTGCTCAAATTGCATCTCCCGTTGTGAACGCAGGTGTTGGGCCCAAGTTTTCATCTCAAAGAGCTCGAGTGGTTCCTCGTTGTCTTTCTCAAGGTCGGCAGACACCATGTTGGAGGACAGTGTTTGTCTGAGCATGTTCCCGATGCTGGCGTTGGAGTCATAGGCTGACAATTATGAAGAGTGTGAGCGCTCTACGTATTATTTATCTGAGCCCTCGGGGGTTGTAGGAGGTATTACATATCCTAAGACATGCTTAGTCTTATGATAGTAATCCTCGGACTTGCCCGCGGGGGAGGAAAGTCATAAAGGCGGCCTTCGGCCTTTGTCGTAGTTTAATCCTTCAGTGGCCTCCCGGTTGTATCCCATCTTTTGGATAAGATGTAGGGCTTGCAAGCTATACCGATAGAGTAGCATTCTGCCTACCTCAAATTCTGGTTGTAAACCCCCTGGTTTTCAAGAATTTTTAAAATTAAATTTTTCACAATTTTCTGGAATTTTCTGGGATTTTTATTAATTAAAACCTAGGCATTTGGTAATTAAATAAATTTTAATTATTGTTAAATAATATTAAAATATTATGGAAATAATATTTTATGGTGTAAAATAGAAAATTGGACATAGGATAATTTTTCGGGAATTTATTGGACCCCGGAAGCATTTTAAAGCCCTAAAAACTAAGTTTATTTTAACCGAATTAAACCCTAGAAATAAACCCGGTTCAACTGAACCAAACCAACCCAAACCAACCCAGACCCGGTTCAGTTGAACCGAACCCAGCCTTATCGGGTCGGGTCGGATCTAAACCTGACCCGAAACCAGACGACCCCTACCCGCACCTAACTTAGGTGGATCGGGTCGGATTCACCGCGCGACCCGCTAACCCGGATCCATACCCGATAAGACCAGAAACCCTAATCCAAATTCAGCTCCGATTCCGACCGGCGGCTGCCTTATTTATCCTCTCTCCGCCATGTCGGAACCCTAAAATCCATCTTCTTCCTCCTCCCAGAACCTCCTTGCTCCCCCTCCCTCCTCCTTTCTCCTCCCCGCAGCGACGACCTCTCCCCGCTCCACCGTCTTCCTCGACGACTCATCCGCCTAGCCGCCGCTCGACTCCGCCACACCCCAGCCGAGCCCCTCTCCCTCTTTCTCCTCCCAGAACCCTCCTCCCTCCTCAGCCTGCAGCCTCCACGACGACCCACCGCCCAACCTAGCCACTTTTTTCCCTGAGCCCGACCTCCACGACGACCCGCAGCCGTCTCTCTCCGGCCGCCCTCTCCTTCTAGGAGCCGACGAGCCATCCCTGCCTCGCCGTCCTCTGCCTACCCCAGTGGCAGCCCGGCCAGCTCCGGCATCTCCGGCCACAGAACCAAAACCATATATCTGAACAGTATAGGACACGGCGCAGTACCCGGACACAGGACACAGACACGAGAATTCTCAGTTTCTGGAGCCCTGTTCAGGTAGCGTTTCCTCTTTCCTCGTTGCCCCATTTTTGGTTCAGTCAGTTGTGACGCGTAGGCTGTATGTCCCCCTCGATGCCCGTGTAATCCGCTCGGTGCATCGCGTCCTGTGGCGATCGCGAACCGCGATCCAAAAACAGAAAAACCAATACCCTGTTTTACCCCGGAACTGAGTACGTCCCGCCAAACGGGACGACTTGGTCGCGTGCGGCCTTCAACGAAATGTGTGCACCGTTGATACGAACGTGTGGGATTTTGCAGAAGTTGATTTGGATGTGCGTGCACACCGGAATCAACGCGTATCCGCCGACAATGCCCCATATCCGCCTATTCTGGAATACGTCGTAACTTCGTGTATACACGTCGGATCAAGACGAAACTTGTGCCATCGGACTCGTAGAAATACGCTGGTCCTATGACCCAATTTTGGTTCGATTCTGAGAACGTTGACAAAGTCGCGTATCGTGGGCCCCACAGGCTCCACTTGACGGACGATTTTGTGATCGGCTCATCGGAATCCAATTCTGGAAGTTTCGTTGGGTTCGTATCATCGTTCCTGACCCGTTGACACTAAGTTTGACGAATTTGGAAACCTTTGACCTGATACGCTTTTCGGTGCAAGGTGGCCCACATGTGGACCCCGCTTTGACCCGGAAATGTCATTTTTGCCCTTGTGTCCAAATTGGACTTAAGGACAGGTGTTTCTAGATATTTGATATTTTCTGAATCTAATGGTGATGTTTATTTTAGCAACCGGAGTAGTACCTGCAGATCACACTGAGACCAGAGCTACAGTTGGAGCCAGAACCACAGGCAAGTGTACCTTGCCAACATTGCAGTTCTTGTTACTTATTTTCTTGACTTATATATATATATATCATTGTGCATGCTTAACCTAGGACCGTGTGACTTACTTAGCGTCCGATTAATAGTCGGGTGCCAATACCGTACGCGGAGTTGTGTAACGTCACCTAGAGATGGACATTCGTGACCCTTTACATTCTCGTACTTGTCTTATCAAGTATACTATACCCAGGACACTTGACACTATTCATGAGACAGAATCTTCCTAAGATATTCATGGTGATTCTGTATAGGATACAGGTTTATGACATACACAGTTTACATGCTTAGATTATATCCTGACTTATTGCATTAGTTTTGATCCTGCGTGTCATGGACATGAGACGTAAGATTTTATTAGGTGGGGAGAGTATTACCATATCAAAGGCTGATTATATTATATATATTATTATCTGGAAGTGTCCTAGTCTCTGACACAGAGCTTTGGCACAAGTTCCGGCCCTTCGAGAAAATACTGCTATGGGTTTCCCCGACACAGATCCTGTAGTAGTCTCAGCCCGAGAATGACTAAAACTCTCAACTTGCATATCACTTAGCGGGTTATATATTTACCCTATTATTTTATTTATTGCTACACTGTATTTATTTTGGCTTGTATTATCTGTACCTTGTTATGTCCCCTGAGGCCTTGATACCGGATTATGTCCCCAGGATTAGCTGACGAGATCTATCCCGAGGTATACGGGACCGGAGCATTAGCATTAGCAGAAGCAGGTGCCTACATTGGAGCAGAACCAGGATCTGAGGACGAGATCATACCAGAGGACTTTTCTTGAGTATTGGCTTGAGATACTCATTTATTTCTGTTTCTAGTTATTTTATTTCCAGTCTACTTCGTTGATGTATCAGACTTATTCTCGGATTGTTCTCCGAGACACTTTTATTGAGATATGCTAGTTATTATTTATTTACATTTATTCTGGCATTTGATCTATGATTATCTGTTGTGGATGAGATTAGTATAGACTGTGACTTGTACCATTGGACCTATTTGTGGATATATTACAGCTTAAGTATGCCCCGATGGATCCATTAAATTGGGTTTGTCCATCGGTGTGTGCTACTGGCCATTGCCACGTGTCTAGTCCCTCGATATTTTGGGACTGGGGCGTGACACTGGTTCTACTTTCTTTGGGATGAAGGACCGAGGTCATTCCACTCTTGCGAAGATGATGATCTTATCTCATTTCTTCTTGGGTGGGACTAAGAAATAAGAATCCTAACTAGAGCTAAGCCGGTGCACGGTGCAGGTAGTGGTCACTTGTGTGTGCAGATGAAGGCCCAGACCGTGCTCCAGGGAGTAGAGTATACCTATATGCATACGCTCCGAGTAGTTCAAAGATAGTCCTTTATTGAGGAAATAAATTATATCTTCCGGCGGGATTAAATCGTCAGGGGAAGGGATGTTGACATTGGCGGATATATATACCTCCAGCTCATCCTTCTTCTCGGCTACCCTAGCGTAAGCGAAGGCTTTGGTAGTTTTTTGCATAATTTTACCACCAAAGGTCCGGAAGTTGCAGCCGCGGTCGGGTCTTCCTTTGGTGGTCGACTCGGCCTGTGAAGGCGAACGACCATAGGTTCGGAAGGCGCATATAGGGCAGAATCTCTTGTTGGTGGTCGATTCGGCTTGCGAAGGTGGACGACCATTGGTTCTGGCGATGCCGAAGGTACAGAAGATTCAGGCGCTTTTTCGTGCAATTTGACGATGATGGGTGCGGCCGTATCGGGAGTGCGAGCCTTGAGACGGATTCTCATAGGCTCCTCGGCTGCTGTTGTGGCCTCAACTTCATCGTCAACCTCGTTGCCACTTTTATCTTGTTGAACTTTCTTGTAGAGGATCGAGTTAGAGTAGTAAATCTCGATACCCTTAAAATTAAGATGATATACAGTATCTGTGGCAGCAGCCCACAACGCACTTAGAATGAATCTTTGTAGGAAGGTTCGTTTGCATAATATCGGGATACCGTTCCCTCCAAATGTTACTACCACTTTTAGTTACCTAATTAGCCCTATATTGTGTTTAAAATCTCAAGGCGTGGTCACATGAGAATTTTTCTTAAGATATCGTACAAAGTACGGGCATGCTAGATACGAATCCATGGAAGTTCGGTCTGGATTCACCCGAGCGTGTATGCAACATTCAGTCAATCAGTATCCTAGCCACGCTTTAGTAGTTGACTCGCATATCATGCCCGTACTGGGAAAACAATATATATTTATAATATCACGTGTTCAAGTATTTGGAGGCATTTTTGATGCACAATCCAAATATAAATTACTTAACATGTGACACGATATGTCGTACCTCGACGCACATCCGATCATATACACTTTCAGGCAATAATTTGTATCAACATGGATACCGTATTCGAGTCCAATTACCAATTATACATTGGGTCACATAAATCAAGATCGTATTGTAACACAAAGCTTATGTCATGCACATAGTCGGTTAGTCACTATCCACTTAGTCTGGATTATACTGAATCTCAGTTTAACTCATGACATGTTCGTAGCCAATCTTAGCTCATGGTCATGTCTAGCACGAGGTCTGGTTACTAAATCCATTCTTTCTTAGAATCATAACATAAGCATTAACCCAAATATAAACCATAAGGAATAAAAAAATATTCAATCAAACAATCAAGGCCGCATGGGAAGTCCTGGACGCATATGTCTCTAGGCCGCAGGGGAAGTACTGGCCACATACAAAGTCGGGGTCATATGAATCCACTTGGCCGCAAATGGAGTCAGGGTCGCATGCTCAGGGTTAAAGTCTACTCCTTGGGACAAGTGTTGAAGTGATGGCCAATAAATGAAGTATCAGTGATGTGACATAAAGTGATTGATATGACTAATGTGATAATTCAATAAAGTTTGTCAGAGAGAAAGGACATAGTCAAAGAAATATGTGCCAACGGTTCAGAGTCATGTATCCAAGGAATGTGGTTGCATGCTCTACTTGCCGCATAAGTCACTCTGCCGCATATGCTCCTTGGACTTAGCGAATTTCTCATTCATTCAGCGAGTGAGAACACAAGGACACTTGTGTAAATAAGCAGTCATGCTTCCAACAAGATGGACGAATGTTGTCAGTATGCTGCAAAGAGTTCAGGCCGCATAACCCTCTCAGCCGCATGCACTCTCAGCCGCATAACTCGCTGGCCACATGTGAACTTCGTATTATTGTCACCCTCATATTTTCATCCAAGGGTAGTTTGGTAATTGTCAATAGATATTAATTATTTTAGGATTTTTTTATAATTAATATTTGTGCATGGCATGGCATGATTTATTTATTTATTGTATTATTATGTGTTGCTAGTGTAGATTTATTTTGGACTTGTGTAGTGGACCTAACCATTTAATTAGAAAGCATGAAACAAACATATGGACTAGTCTAAGTTGAGCCTATGAATTAGGCCCATCGATTATGAGACTTAAGTAATTAGTGAAACCATTAGACTAGAACCTTCTCTCCCTAATTAATTTCTTCATGAGGGGCCCCAAGGGGTATTTGTGTCATTTCACATGTCATGAGGAGTGTATATAGGCCGGCACCCTCATTGGAGGAGAGAGAAAATCATTCTTTTCATCCCAAATTCCAATTCTAGATATACAATTTCCCTCTCTAAATTCCCTCCATTCCCTCACCAATTCTCCACCAATTCTTCATCAATTCCCTTCTAAATTCATTATTGAGGTTGCTACACCAAGGATCTACAAGAAGGAATCAAGGAGCAAGGAAGAGGAGGCCAAGATCTATAAGGAGAGGAGCTACTTGTCAATTGGAAACATTTCATTGGAAATTCATCTCCCCATAGGATTTGGTTTTGGGTCAATTGGAGATCTAATTAACACTTGATTGTTTGTTTATTACTAGTGTCGTATCCATAATTGGATACGTGTAGGCCGTATCTCGTTAATTTGCTGAAACTGGTTGATTTTGGGGCCTTTCCTCCGATACGGGTCCTTGTGCATATCATATTGTGACACGGACACGTAGACACTCTAATTACTATACGTATTATTCATAATTTATGTATTATAGTTGTACATATCCTTCGGGATGCGTTTGATTGTGAGTTGGGGGCCGTAACGCAAGCGTATCATAGAAAAGTGTGATACGAGTGCGGTGTACTCTATGTGTTTGTGGTTTTACCCCTTTTATTATACGTGCATGTGTAATTATAGGTATATATGATAATTAAGTGATATGTATATACATATAACAGTATATTTGAGATTAGTGTATATGTGTGTGTCTATGTGTCTAGAGGGAGTGCACAACGTGTTTCACGTGTCGTAGTTGAGACGGTACGTGGCCGATCCCAGTCATGTGTTGGATCACTCGGAGATAGAGGTGGGCCCTACTCTCAGCTATCCAGAGCAGCCAATGGAGATTCTGGATCGGATAGAGAAGGTGCTGAGGAACCAGACGATTTCTTTGGTGCACGTCACATGGAGGCATCACTCTCCATGAGAGAGTACCTGGGAGCGAGAGACCGAGATGCGCGAGCAATATTCTTATATGTTTAAGCCGTGAGGTATAATTCTTTCTTGCATTGTATTATTGTTTGGTAGATAGTTTCTTTCTTAATTTCGAGGACAATTTTTTTTTAAGGTGGGTAGGTTTGTCACCCTCACATTTTTATCCAAGGGTAGTTTGGTAATTGTCAATAGGTATTAATTATTTTAGGATTTTTTATAATTAATATTTGTGCATGGCATGATTTATTTATTTATTGTATTATTATTTATTACTAGTATAAATTTATTTTGGACTTGTGTAGTGGACCTAACCATTTAATTAGAAAGCATGAAACAAATATTTGGACTAGTCTAAGTTGAGCCCATGAATTAGGCCCATGGATTAGGAGGCTTAAGTAATTAGTAAAACTATTAGACTAAAATCTTCTCTCCCTAATTAATTTCTTCATGAGAGGCCCCAAGGGGTATTTGTGTTATTTTACATGGCATGAGGAGTGTATATAGGCCGGCCCCCTCATTGGAGGAGAGAAAAAATTATTCTTTTCATCCCAAATTCTAATTCTAGATCTACAATTTCCTTCTCCAAATTCCCTCCATTCCCTCACCAATTCTTCATCAATTCCCTTCTAAATTCATCGTTGAGGTTGCTACACCAAGGATCTACAAGAAGAAAGCAAGGAGCAAGGAAGAGGAGGCCAAGATCTACAAGGAGAGGAGCTACTTGTCAATTGGGAACTTTTTATTGGGAATCCATCTTCCAATAGGTATAATTCAGTTTCTCCCTTATTTTAGACTCTAGATATGAGATTTTTACCATGAGAAACCAACCCACATGCATAGGCTACCCATATGATTTGGTTTTGGGTCAATTGGAGACCTACGATGAAAGTTATGACCAATTTGGTGCCAATTTTGGGAGAATTCCGAGATTGGCACATGTAGTGCTTGTCAATTGATCTAATAGATCTAATTGACACTTGATTGTTTGTTTGTGACTAGTGTCGTGCCCACAATTGTATATGTGTAGGCCGTATCCCGTCAATTTAACAAAACGAGTTTATTTTAGGGATTTTTCTCCGACACGGGGCCTTATGCATATCCTATTGTGACACGGACATGTAGACACTCTAATTACTATACGTATTATTCATAATTTATGTATTAGACTTGTACGTGTCCTCCGGGATGCGTTTGGTTGTGAGTCAGGGGCCGTATCGCAAGCGTATCATAGAAAAATGTGATACGGGTGCGGTACACTCCATGTGTTTGTGGTTTTGCCCCTTTTGTTATATGTGCATGTGTAATTATAGGTATATATGATAATTAAGTGATATGTATATACATATAATAGTGTATTTGAGATTAGTGTATATGTGTCTAGGAGTATATAGTGATATATACAGTTATATATATATATATATATATATATATATATATATATATATATATATATATAGGGATTGATATAGACTAGTGTATATCTATAGGTATATATATATATATATATATATATATATATATATATATATATATATATATATATATATATATATGTGTGTGTGTGTGTGTGTGTGTGTGTGTGTGTATTTGTGTGTGTGTGTGAGAGTATATATGTATACTTAGATGTGTCTAAGTATATGTGTTTGAACATATGTATGTATGTGTAGTGTTTATAGCGTATGTGTTGAGTTGTGTGTGAGGAGGAGTTGCTCAGCTAAGCAGTTTATACACAGCAAAGGGAAGAGTAAATACCTTAGCATCAGTGAATATCAACAACTGAGAATTACTTCACTGAACAGCAACAAAGTCACCCAACTCCAGAACAATTACAGTAAACTACAGGGAGCAGTATCAACCGAGCATTGAGAGGCACAACAAACTGTGCAACCAGCAAGAAGGAGGAGAGCAGTGCATCATTTAGATAGCAAGTAGCATTTTCAGCATATGCATTTAGTGCATCTACAGCAATCAGTTCACCACATTGTGCATAAGTGCACAGTGAGTAGTTTCAGGCTGAGAGCAAGAACACTGAGCAGCTCCACATCAGCTGCCAAGTGCACGGGAGGAGCAGTGTCTTCACTACAGCAAACAGAGGAGGGACACAGTATCAGTTACCTCACAGTTCAAACATATGCACAGTATTAGTGTTCTGCACAGCGTTTAGTATCAGTTAATGTATTTTGGGTATTATTTGAGTTAAGGTATTGAGGTTTGGTTAGTAGTTTATATGGTGTAGTTAGTATGTATATGACTATGTATACTAGTTATAATAGTGGTTAGTGAGTATTAGAGGTATTAGTTGATTATGATATTAGATAGATATGTATATTAGTAAAGGTAATATATGTTAGTTTTGTATACTTGTTAGAAAATAGTTACTTTAGTTAGTTAAGGTGATGGTTTAATAAGTTTAAGTGATTAGTGTACAGTTAGCATATTAGTTTGAGGTATCTATATATATCTATATGTTTATCTATTATGTTTAGTTTTAGATTACCTTGGGATACCAAAGTATTACCAATGTATTGAATCGATACCCAAGGTATTGAGATTGGGTATCGAGTTAATGGCAATACGCATTGGTGCAAGACCAAGGTATCCTATGTCATTATTTTGATATAGTTTTACCAATATTTGACTTGTATATATAACTAAAACACTATTTTTATATCTGAAACTTGCGTATCGTAGGATACGGCTCTTTGAATGCACTGTTGTGTGTTAGTTTAGCTAGTTTAGCATAGTTTCATAGTATGTCGACTTAGCGACTTAGCATTAGACTCTTGAAACCTAAAATTCATTGGTTTGACTTAGAAATGGCGTATCGACCTAGAATTACATCAACTTTATTTATTTTTATTATTGAACCTTATATTGATGCTACATACCATATATAGGTTGTGAGACACCAACTTGGGCATCGAGAGACACACTTTGCTCAGGACTTCAGGCGAGTACATTTCTCTGATTGTTTTCAATTCATAATATTGTATATATGCATGTTCTAGAATTGTATACATTGATTTCCCGACACAGTGATTTCACGGACTGGTGCTATATGGATCCCGTCAGGAGGTGTTATCTCCTACCGTGTGCAACAGGTACCCAGTCACATGTATTTTATCGTGTGCATCGGGTATTGACTTTCATGTGCTTCTTGTGCATCCACTATTTTGTGTGATAGTGTGACTATATCGTGATCATATACGTAACGTGTCATGATTGGATCCATGAGTATTGGTTGGGGAGGGGGAGTAGGAGTTGGTTATGTGATCAAAGCCCTCTTGATCTCATGTGCATGTCGATTATACACCTCACATAAAATGGAGTTACCTTTATACCTCATGTGCAACCTAAACCGATCACATAATGAACTTACACTCTAAAACATATAGCTAGTATTCTTGTTCTCTACTTGCAGTTACCCTTGTATTTACTTTCCGGTTCTTATTGTGCTTATTGCCTGTTCACCCTGTATTTTATATTCTTTCTACTTATGAATCTTGTATCCTTTTTCTATTACTTGTTATATATGCTCGATTATGCTATTGAAACTGCTTTCAGAGGTATGTACTTCGCTCCAATCCTGACTGGATATTTTTTTCCAGATGATTGGTTAGAGGAGTTGTGTCCCACGTATTACGGCCCTCAGGAGGGTGAGACTTTAGAGGATACTCCCCTAGAGCAGGAGGACATAGTACCAGTGACCGAGGAGGTCTAGATTTTGTTTGGTGATTCTTGTATTAGACTATTCTTTTGTTTGAGATTCACATATGATTATTTTCATATTATGGATTGTACCTTATTCTTTCCCTCGCTATTCCATTTGTGCATTATTTCTTTCTTAGTTTGTTTTGTGATTGAGATTATATATGTCACGCCCCGGTTCCATGGGTAAGGAACCGAGATACGTGGCAATGGCCAGTAGTGTACTTCGGCGGGCTTTCCAATCTAATGGGCCCGTCGGAGTACACTTAAGCTGTGCAGTACAATGAATAATCCATCACATAACACGAGTATACTTAATCTAAATCTCATCCACAGGCAGCAATATAAGAGCACAAGAGAAGTAAATACAACATCTAATGTGCAGGAAAGAAATATCCAGACAAGTATCAAATACAAGTCATACGGGGATAAACCCGCTAGTACAAATATACTGGAATGAAAGTAAGCAATAAGATAACTTGGGACGGTAGCAGGTAACTAGGTAATGATACCGTCCCAAGGAAAGAGTCACTACCAGCGATCAGGCAAAGTCCTCAGGAATGACCTCGTCCTCGGTAGTGAGTACAGCTGCTGGATAGATGCCCGGTCCGTACTCCTCCGGGTAATCCTCGTGGCCTACACCTGGAAGGGAACCAGGTCCTCAAAGGGACGTAACAAGGTACAGAAAAATAACATGCCAGGTAAACAGATAGTACAAGTGCAACTACAGGGTAATGTAGAACAACCAAACAAGTGTGACACAGTTTAAAGACAATGTTCGACGAGTGGGCTTTCTAATATAAAACCGTAGCTCCGGACACGGAAACACACGGCACGTACCGCAGCTCCGGGCAAAGAGTCATACGGGTGAAACAGCTACACTAGATACAGGTATCACTACAAAATACTACATATATATAAGCGCGTGCAGAGTAGCCCAAACGTCTAGTAACTGTCTTCCCCTTCTCAAGTGGTCAACGATTGTGCGTTGAACCTGAACCTCTAACTACAGTCTCGACACAAGGAATTTAACTCAACAGATGCGACCCTAAGGTCGTCCCAGTCTCTAGTCATGATGTCAGTATCAGGATACAGGAATCTGGCACGATCACAGTGTATGAGTGTGTCCTGGGGTATCGATGTACTCAGGTACGTGCATCAAGGTGCTATGAAGCATCTAGTAATTATTCTAAGACGTTAATTCGAATGTCAACACCCGGTTGTGAACCGGACACAGAGTATCGAACATCAACATAAATACGCGCACAAGTACATAAAGAGCAACAATATCTGTAAATTGAAATACAGGGTGGCAAGGTACACTTGCCTGCGTGCGGCTGCTGGTGACGGGGATCTGGTACCGCGTCCAAGTCCTCAGGTCCCGCAGTACCTAGAGATGAGATACAAACGATAATTAATAATCTATTCTTTTTCAAGAAGGGATGCGACACACAACGACGCCTAAACTCATTCCCTGCTACGACTCACAGAGACTAGACACTAGGGGGTTGACCACAGTTGACTATCGGTACGATAGTCAAGTCAACTAGTCATCTATACGCTCTCCTCAATTTAATTCTCCATAATTAAATTAATAATTTCTATCATGAACCATACATCCCGATTATTTATTTAAAGGACAAAAACCCACTTTTCCTCGAATCCATAACTTAATTAATTTGTTATATTTCATGTAGAAGACAATCTCTAATCCACAGTCCAACTTTATAAAACACGAGATACATGCTCACTATACTACATAAATATTAAACTATGTCAACCTCATTAAACCCATCCTCAAGTCATTTAAATTTCTACATGCATTCACATTAAACCTCATTTGTATTAACCAAGGTAAACCTTAACACATAGTTCAAAGTAAACCTACCTAACCATATATATATATCAAGAACCCTCTTTCAAATCATAATTAAACCATAAATGATTTATTTAGCATTTCTTTCCACCATGTATATATATCATGACATCTAATCAGGATCAAACCCTATACTCCCATGAAAATCCTAATCTCTTTTTATCATCACATGATCACCTATATTATACTACAATAACACATCCTTTATGTAAAATCCAACCCACACAATTCCATATATATTAAGAACCCTAACTTTAAACACAATCCCTAGTTCATAAACACACAACCATATTCATCCTATTAAAACAGGTATTTAATTCTGGGATTAAAAAGAACGAGAGGGGGAGAGTCGACCTCGTCGCGGCGAGGTTGATGACTGGCCGGAGGTGGTAGTGGGGGTGGTCGGACAGGGACTGCACTGGAGCGCCGGCGGGAAGAAGTAGTCGGTCGGCGGTGAACTGCAGCTGGAGTGCTGCTCACGGTGGCCGGAGCGGGCTGCAGCGGGGGACGCTCGGTTGCGGGGGTTTCGCTCACTGCGGGTCGGAGCGGTCGGTCACTCGGCGGTGAACGCACGGATGCGGGCTGCAGCGGTCGGGGGATGCTCACAGCGGGCCGGAGCGGGCTGACTGCGGTCGGGGACGCTCACAGCGGGCCGGAGCGGGCTGACTGCGGTCGGGGATTCTCACAGCGGGGTCGCTGTGCACTGAAGCAGGGGACGCACGGCGTGGGATGGCGGCCGTCGGCCGGAGTTGGCTGGAGTGGAGTCGGGCCGGAGTATGGTCACCCACAGTGAGGAGGGGAAAATAGGGGAAGAAGAAGAAGGAGAATGATGGAGGAAGAAGAAGAAAAATAATGAAGAGTGGAGGAAGAAGTAGAAAGTTTCCTTTGCATGAAAGAATAAATGGAGGAGGAGAGAGAGAGATTTTTGGGATTAGGGCCGGTAGGTTTTGGTTGAGGGTGGGGTGTAGGAGCTACTTTATAGGAGAGTGTGTGGAGGAGATGAGTGGTTGGGATCATTCCATTTAAAATGGATGGATGGGATTAATCATGAAGAGGAGAGGGTTTCTTCATGAGGGTGGATGAGTGGGTGAGAATGGGACCCTATTTTGGGACCCTCTCATTAGTTCTTGGCCAATAGGATGGTGCCACACAATTCAATAATTGCAACTTAGCCCCGTAAATTCGGGAAATTGCATGGACACATAAAATGACACAAAAATTGCGGGAAAAAATATATTTAGAAATTTCTATGGTGAGGGGGGATTGTGCGTTAGGCACGGGTTTAATTAGTAAGGCATTGGAATTAATTTAGGGTTAAAGTTGGGATTTACAAAGTCAGTATCCCTGATTTAAATAAAAACAAAGCGTCCCGCGAATTTAATTTAATTGGGGCACTTGGGGTCAAAATCCGGAAATGATGCAAAGGCCAAAAATTGGTGGGGGCTTGGAGTCAGTCTTGGACCCTTTGGTTGGTCCAGCTCAACGGGTTAAGTTGGTATCCCAAAATTTAGGGTAACGACACGGGTGTCCGACACGAAATTAAATGTGGATTACGATTTTCGAAATGTTGCGTAATTAATTTAGAGCACATAGAAATTAATTTTAAAAGACGAAAAAGTCCAGTGCCTAATTTGGCGAGTTGAGTCAAAAGTACAATAATTGTACGGAATTTATGGGCTGATATTGGGCTCCGAAAAATCAAAAAAGATAGGGCGCGCCAAGGGTTTAAATTAATTGAATTAAATTCCAGATAAAATATCTCTACGCTAAACCTCAACATCTGCTATCAAAATTTTCCAAAACCACTCTAACTATCTACAGAATAAATCGAGGGGGTTTACATTCTTCCCAACTTAGAAAAATTTCGTCCCCGAAATTAAAAGTAAAGCACGATAATATCTAACAGAATTTTAAAACAACTAGTAATTAATTGCCGTACGTAAATTCGTACCTTGCTCCTCAAATAAGTACAGGAACCGCTGCCGAATAGAATCCTCGCGCTCCCAAGTAGACTCGCCTGGCGAATGGTGCTTCCATGCCACTCTGACCAGTCGAATCGTCTGCCCTCTCAAAGTCTTCTCGCTGCGATCGAGGATCTCAACTGGCTGCTCTACGTAAGACAGACTAGGCCCGACTGTAATATCCGAATGATCAAGCACGTGGCTAGGGTCTGCGATATATCTCCTCAGCTGCGATACGTGAAATACATCATGTACTCCCTCTAATGATGGAGGTAATGCAAGACGGTAAGCCACTTCGCCAACTCTTTCCAGAATATCAAAAGGTCCGATGTACCTCGGACTCAGCTTGCCTCTGCCTCCGAATCTGATGGTACCACGAGTGGGCGATATCCTCAAAAATACGTGATCACCCTCCTTGAACTCCAATGGTCTACGGTGCGCATCTGCCCAGTGTTTCTGTCTGTCCTGTGCTGCGCGCATGTGGCTCTGAATCTGCTTGACCTTCTCTACTGTCTGTGTTACCAACTCTGGACCAAGTATCTGACGCTCTCCCACGTCACTCCAACAAACTGGCGACCTATATTTCCTGCCGTACAGTGCCTCATAAGGTGCCATCTGTATGCTGGCCTGGTAACTGTTATTGTAAGAGAATTCCACCAAATGGAGATGGTCCTCCCAAGATCCTCCAAAATCAATCATGCACGCTCTTAACATATCCTCTAATATCTGTATCGTGTGCTCTGACTGTCCATCAGTCTGTGGATGATACGCAGTGCTGAACTTGAGGCGAGTTTCTAGGCTCTCCTGCATACTCCGCCAAAAATGTGACGTGAATCTGGAATCACGATCCGATACGATGCTGACAGGCACTCCATGTAATCGTACTATCTGCCTCATATACACGTCAGCTAGTATCTCTGTGGATTGCCCCACTCTGAAGGGCAAGAAATGTGCAGACTTGGTGAGTCTGTCCACGACAACCCAAACTGCATCCTTTCCGCTAGGGCTTCGCGGGAATCCTGTGACGAAGTCCATGGTAATGTGTTCCCACTTCCACTCGGGAATGGGAAGTGGCTGCAATAATCCTGTAGTCCTCTGGTGTTCAACCTTGACTTGCTGACAAACTAAATACTTCGCCACAAATCTTGTAATTTCCCTCTTCATCCTATGCCACCAGAAATGCTGTCTCAAGTCTCGGTACATCTTCGTACCCCCGGGATGAATGGAATAAATCGAGCTATGAGCCTCGGTCATCAACTCTTGGCGTAGCTCGCCACTCGAAACATATAGGCGATCTCCGCACCTCAACGTTCCGTCTTCATGAATCCTGAGTCCCGTCTGCATGCCGGCTTCTGTTCTCTCTCGCAGACGTCGAAATCTCGCATCAGTAGGCAATGCCTTTCATTTTGAACTAAGTTCTGTCCTTATTTGATGATATCGCATTATATTCAATATTGATTCCGTATTTTCAATCTGTCTTCAGGATTCCTCCGAAGATCAGATTCTATCGCTCTGGAGGAGCGACAGCTTCCTCAGCTACTTCCCAGCCTGTTGCGGATAGAGTAGCAGCTACTACTGCTTCTTCTCTAGTTGAGAGGGTTGCCTCACCGGTTCAGGTGGGAGTCTCAGCAGCCACTTTTGTGGGTGCTCCTCCCCCAGTTTAGAGGGTAGCTTCAGTTGTTTTCATGGGACTTCCGCCAATACCAGCTGATTCTATACAGCTATTTGTACTTTTCCAGATGATGATGGAGGCCCAGAGGGTCCAGGCTGAGGTACAGCACAGACAGACTGAGGTGATGAGGCAGGGCATTGAGAGTGCTCACTAGTTGGCCATCACCGTCGTAGAGAGGACCGCACCACCACAGCTACGAGAGGTACAGGCCAGGCCCGACACTATAAAGGACTTCAAGAAGTTGGATCCCCGACCTTTCAAGGGGACTGAGGGCATCATTTATGAGGATGACTGGTTGGAGAGCATGGAGCGCGTCATGTGTCACGCCCCGATCTCCCGCAGGCAAATCGGTCGTTCCTGCTAGGCGGGAATCACCCTCGCCAGCGCTCCTGCGGAACGATCACTTGACCCATCCGGGCGTGATGCCGCACGAGCGTGAGCCATGCCCGTGCAAGGCCCCATGATTCATTGGCTGGCGGTAAGAGTTCTAAGCCACAGAGTCGCACAGATTGTCCGAGTGCAGCGGAGTCATGAATGCATAGGCGATCGGTAACAAGTTCTCTGAGTTGACAAATATAGCGGAAGCATTGAAACACAAGTTGAAGTAAGGCAAGCTCTTTATTTGATATGAACATGTGTTACAGGAGGCGTATAGCCGAGATTACAAGTCGCTCAAGCCTCTCTCTCTGAAACAGTAAAAGCGTGCCAAGTGGCTACAACTGTGGAATGATTGTACAGGCGATGTTCAGGCGAGTTCGGGCTATGTTCACAACATTATGTCTTGTATATGTGCTTCTGTTCCGGACGCACCGTTGCTTCGGAGTGATCTCCACGCCTAAGCACGCACGAAGGAGGCATCCGCACCGAACGAGGTTCTCCCGCACCCTGCACACAATCTGGTGGATTATCAGTACATTGAATGCACTGGTGGGGAAGCTACTCGCCCACTCGACAAATCCAAACACGTAATACAGGTTCCGTGCACAACTATTAAGTTGTCTTTCTAGTTGCCTTAGGATCAGTTTCATGCAGACATTGAATAGCCTAACGTATCGGGCAGTGCGCAGTACGATGTTTGAGGAAACACGGCGAGACTTACCAACTTACCATCTCCTTCCCAGTCCAAGGCAAACATTAAGGCAAACATGTTAATTCACGCACGATAAGTATAAGCATTCAGGAGGCAAGCACATGCAAACACGAGGGTCATTTTTAACATGATCGTTCAGGTGTTTAGTTGTTCTTGATGCGATGCAGTGACTCGCACGCGAATAACCGCTAAGCGAGGATGACTTATCTATATAAACAGGAGTCGCTGGCATAGCCATAAAGGACAATAGTCACTGGCGGTAATGGTATGCAGCAAAAGTACAAGGGGCGCTACATGCCATCCCGTCCAGCACAATGGACTATACAATACGGTTCAGTCACTGGAGAGAATGGTATGCAGCGAAAGAACAAGTAGCGCTGCATGCCATCTCGTCCAGCACAATAGACTGTACAATACGTGAGTTCCATCCGGATCGGATCGGTCCCAATGCCCCGGTGACCGTCCGTGGAACTATACCCTGTTTCCGAGTTGTCCGCGACATGCAATCGTTGGGTCTTTCCATTTATCACGAGATACACGAGAACAAGAGTGCACTAGAACAAGAGAACACGAGTGCACACAAGAACACGAGTACAAGAGATACTTGAATAATGATTCTGTACAGTGAATAACTTGCTTTGATGCATTCCCCTGGTTCGGGGCTGCCAGGTGACCTAACGGTCCAGGATACTTGCAGGGTCAAACATGCACGGAACGACTACTTAGTAGTCTCCCGGACTTGGATGAAAACAAGGCATCTTTACAAGCAGACAAGCATGCGTTTCTAAGGGGCATAAGTAAACACGTTTGCTCGGACCCGAAGGTAAGCCGAAAGATGAAACCGTTAAGGGACTTAGCATGCGAGGGTCTGAGTATAAGCAGTATTTCTTTTCCATGTTCTAGCAAGCAATACAAGTTGGGATTATTCCCTTAGCTAGGTGCGTTGGATTTATTAGCATACAGGGGGTGAATCACCTAGCGACTAGCATGAATATTCCAGATTTTATGTGTGCTGGCTAAGCAAAGACAAGTTCACCGTAGCCACCCACCTTAGCGATGATTCGCCTCGGTAGAGCGATACGTCAAGCGAGCCTCTGAAAGCCCAAGCCAGATTCCTGTAGGGACAAGTCTGGATATCCTTTGCTTCTCGTTTGAGGCAAAGCGGGTCGGGACAGTTGCACTATTGCCGTTTGAGACGGCAGTCCGCTTGAGCGAAACGGGGCGTTACATCCTACCCAACTCAGAAAAAGTCTCGTCCTCGAGACTTACTGAGGACAAGCAGTAATCTAGGGTTGAGGCAATCCTAGACAAGTCGTTGCACTTGTTCATTTGGAGATTCACTTGCATAAGCGTCGAAATCAGCATATCGCTTAGACTGGATCGTGCACACTTTCGAAGTACACTTCTAGCGTGAACACGTCAACCAGCTTAGAGATAGCGAAGACTTAGCACTCGAGTTTTACCTTTTTCCTAAGTCTTGGATGGTGCACTAGTTCAAGGCGTCTCTCGAATAGATGCATTCAACCAAACTTAGAGTTAGTGAAAATCGGACAAGCTACTAGCGATACTCTCAAGGGTTCGCACAGGTTGGCACAAAGGCCACTCGCAGCATACAACCAGACAAGCAATCATATCAATCAAAATGCATTTTGAAAGTATTTAGACTTATTATTGGAACATCCCATCGAGGCATTGAGAGAGAGCGTGCACATAACCTACGAACGAGCTTTCGAAACAGAGATATTCGAAATGAATTCCAAAGGCGTAGAAGCCAGGCTCTGATACCAACATGTCACGCCCTGATCTCCCGCAGGCAAATCGTCCGTTTTCGCTAGGCAGAAATCACCCTCGCCAGCGCTCCCGCGGAACGATCGCTTGACCCATCCGGGCGTGATGCCGCACGAGCGTGAGCCACGCCCGTGCAAGGCCATGATTCATTGGCTGGCGGTAAGAGTTCTAAGCCACAGAGTCGCACAGATTATCCGAGTGCAGCGGAGTCATGAACGCATAGGCGATCGGTAACAAGTTCTCTGAGTTGACAAATATAGCGGAAGCATTGAAACACAAGTTGAAGTAAGGCAAGCTCTTTATTTGATATGAACATGTGTTACAGGCGGCGTATAGCCGAGATTACAAGTCGCTCAAGCCTCTCTCTCTGAAACAGTAAAAGCGTGCCAAGTGGCTACAACTGTGGAATGATTGTACATGCGATGTTCAGGCGAGTTCGGGCTATGTTCACAATATTATGTCTTGTATATGTGCCTGTTCCGGATGCACCGTTGCTTCGGAGTGATCTCCACGCCTAAGCACGTACGAAGGAGGCATCCGCACCGAACGAGGTTCTCTCGCACCCTGCACACAATCTGATGGATTATCAGTACATTGAATGCACTGGTGGGGAAGCTACTCGCCCGCTCGACAAATCCAAACACGTAATACAGGTTCCGTGCACAACTATTAAGTTGTCTTTCTAGTTGCCTTAGGATCAGTTTCATGCAGACATTGAATAGCCTAACGTGTCGGGCAGTGCGCCGTGCGATGTTTGAGGAAACACGGCGAGACTTACCAACTTACCATCTCCTTCCCTGTCCAAGGCAAACATTAAGGCAAACATGTTAATTCACGCACGATAAGTATAAGCATTCAGGAGGCAAGCACATGCAAACACGAGGGTCATTTTTAACAGGATCGTTCAGGTGTTTAGTTGTTCTTGATGCGATGCAGTGACTCGCACGCGAATAGCCGCTAAGCGAGGATGCCTTATCTATATGAACAGGAGTCGCTGGCATAGCCATAAAGGACAATAGTCACTGGCGGTAATAGTATGCAGCAAAAGTACAAGGGGCGCTACATGCCATCCCGTCCAGCACAATGGAATATACAATACGGTTCAGTCACTAGAGAGAATGGTATGCAGCGAAAGAACAAGGAGCGCTGCATGCCATCTCGTCCAGCACAATAGACTGTACAATACGTGAGTTCCATCCGGATCGGATCGGTCCCAGTGCCCCGGTGACCGTCCGTGGAACTATACCTCGTTTTCGAGTTATCCGCGACATGCAATCGTTGGGTCTTTCCAATTATCTCGAGATACACGAGAACAAGAGTGCACTAGAACAAGAGAACACGAGTGCACACAAGAACACGAGTACAAGAGATACTTGAATAATGATTCTGTACAGTGAATAACTTGCTTTGATGCATTCCCCTAGTTCGGGGCTGCCCGGTGACCTAACGGTCCAGGATACTTGCAGGGTCAAACATGCACGGAACGACTACTTAGTAGTCTCCCGGAGTTGGATGAAAACAAGGCATCTTTACAAGCAGACAAGCATGCGTTTCTAAGGGGCATAAGTAAACACGTTTGCTCGGACCCGAAGGTAAGCCGAGAGATGAAACCGTTAAGGGACTTAGCATACGAGGGTCTGAGTATAAGCAGTATTTCTTTTCCATGTTCTAGCAAGCAATACAAGTTGGGATTATTCCCTTAGCTAGGTGCGTTGGATTTATTAGCATACAGGGGGTGAATCACTTAGCGACTAGCATGAATATTCTAGATTTTATGTGTGCTGGCTAAGCAAAGACAAGTTCACCGTAGCCACCCACCTTAGCGATGATTCACCTCGGTAGAGCGATACGTCAAGCGAGCCTCTGAAAGCCCAAGCCGGATTCCTGTAGGGACAAGTCTGGATATCCTTTGCTTCTCGTTTGAGGCAAAGCGAATCAGGACAGTTGCACTATTGCCGTTTGAGACGGCAGTCCGCTTGAGCGGAACGGGGCGTTACATCCTACCCAACTCAGAAAAAGTCTCGTCCTCGAGACTTACTGAGGACAAGCAGTAATCTAGGGTTGAGGCAATGCTAGACAAGTCGTTGCACTTGTTCATTTGGATATTCACTTGCATAAGCGTCGAAATCAGCATATTGCTTAGACTGGATCGTGCGCACTTTCGAAGTGCACTTCTAGCGTGAACACATCAACCAGCTTAGAGATAGCGAAGACTTAGCACTCGAGTTTTACCTTTTTCCTAAGTCTTGGATGGTGCACTAGTTCAAGGCGTCTCTCGAATAGATGCATTCAACCAAACTTAGAGTTAGTAAAAATCGGACAAGCTACTAGCGATACTCTCAAGGGTTCGCACACGTTGGCACAAAGGCCACTCGCAGCATACAACCAGACAAGCAATCATATCAATCAAAATGTATTTTGAAAGTATTTAGACTTATTGTTGGAACATCCCATCGAGGCATTGAGAGAGAGCGTGCACATAACCCACGAACGAGCTTTCGAAACAGAGATATTCGAAATAAATTCCAAAGGCGTAGAAGCCAGGCTCTGATACCAACATGTCACGCCCCGATCTCCCGCAGGCAAATCGGCCGTTCCCGCTAGGCGGGAATCACCCTCGCCAACGCTCCCGCGGAACGATCGCTTGACCCATCCGGGCGTGATGCCGCACGAGCGTGAGCCACGCCCGTGCAAGGCCATGATTCATTGGCTGGCGGTAAGAGTTCTAAGCCACAGAGTCGCACAGAATGTCCGAGTGCAGCGGAGTCATGAACGCATAGGCGATCGGTAACAAGTTCTCTGAGTTGACAAATATAGCGGAAGCATTGAAACACAAGTTGAAGTAAGGCAAGCTCTTTATTTGATATGAACATGTGTTACAGGAGGCGTATAGCCGAGATTACAAGTCGCTCAAGCCTCTCTCTCTGAAACAGTAAAAGCGTGCCAAGTGGCTACAACTGTGGAATGATTGTACAGGCGATGTTCAGGCGAGTTCGGGCTATGTTCACAATATTATGTCTTGTATATGTGCTTCTGTTTCGGACGCACCATTGCTTCAGAGTGATCTCCACGCCTAAGCACGTACGAAGGAGGCATCCGCACCGAACGAGGTTCTCCCGCACCCTGCACACAATCTGATGGATTATCAGTACATTGAATGCACTGGTGGGGAAGCTACTCGCCCGCTCGACAAATCCAAACACGTAATACAGGTTCCGTGCACAACTATTAAGTTATCTTTCTAGTTGCCTTAGGATCAGTTTCATGCAGACATTGAATAGCCTAACGTGTCGGGCAGTGCACCATGCGATGTTTGAGAAAACACGGCGAGACTTACCAACTTACCATCTCCTTCCCTGTCCAAGGCAAACATTGAGGCAAACATGTTAATTCACGCACGATAAGTATAAGCATTCAGGAGGCAAGCACATGCAAACACGAGGGTCATTTTTAACATGATCGTTCAGGTGTTTAGTTGTTCTTGATGCGATGTAGTGACTCGTACGCGGATAGCCGCTAAGCGAGGATGACTTATCTATATGAACAGGAGTCGCTGGCATAGCCATAAAGGACAATAGTCACTGGCGGTAATGGTATGCAGCAAAAGTACAAGGGGCGCTACATGCCATCCCGTCCAGCACAATGGAATATACAATACGGTTCAGTCACTGGAGAGAATGGTATGCAATGAAAGAACAAGGAGCGCTGCATGCCATCTCGTCCAGCACAATAGACTGTACAATACGTGAGTTCCATCCGGATCGGATCGGTCCCAGTGCCCCGGTGACCGTCCGTGGAACTATACCTCGTTTCCGAGTTGTCCGCGACATGCAATCGTTGGGTCTTTCCAATTATCACGAGATACACGAGAACAAGAGTGCACTATAACAAGAGAACACGAGTGCACACAAGAACACGAGTACAAGAGATACTTGAATAATGATTCTGTACAGTGAATAACTTGCTTTGATGCATTCCCCTGGTTCGGGGCTGCCAGGTGACCTAACGGTCCAGGATACTTGCAGGGTCAAACATGCACGGAACGACTACTTAGTAGTCTCCCGGACTTGGATGAAAACAAGGCATCTTTACAAGCAGACAAGCATGCGTTTCTAAGGGGCATAAGTAAACACGTTTGCTCGGACCCGAAGGTAAGCCGAGAGATGAAACCGTTAAGGGACTTAGCATACGAGGGTCTGAGTATAAGCAGTATTTCTTTTCCATGTTCTAGCAAGCAATACAAGTTAGGATTATTCCCTTAGCTAGGTGCGTTGGATTTATTAGCATACAGGGGGTGAATCACCTAGCGACTAGCATGAATATTCCAGATTTTATGTGTGCTGGCTAAGCAAAGACAAGTTCACCGTAGCCACCCACCTTAGCGATGATTCGTCTCGGTAGAGCGATACGTCAAGCGAGCCTCTGAAAGCCATTCAGTGGATATCCCTCAAGAGTGTACCTGCTTATATGCGGGCAATTTACAACCAAATATAGGCTTTAGATGCGATGCATTTGTGTATGTATACACCACTAAGTCGACTCAAAAGTTTAGACCGCCCTCCATTGACTTTGAACTTTCACGAGGACGAGAGAGAGAGAGAGAGAGAGAGAGAGAGAGAGAGAGAGAGTATTTATATATAATGAAAGTATTAGACTTCATTAGTTTTATCGACTTTTGTGTCGTGGTATCACAAGAGTGGAATACTCGAGCAATACCTTGCATTTGAATTTGATTAATGACTTATGCAATTAATTTATTTCTTCGATTTTTGTACAACATAGCTAATAGATAGACCACCCTAGACTTGTAGATGTCCTGACTAATGGACAAGAACCTCGAACTAGGATCAGATTAGAGCGGACATCCAAAACCCATGCTTTTGGGCAAAATTCTAAGCTGGCATTATACCGTCTAGTATATCACTCGGTATACTGGCCGAGCTGAGTATTTCCTAGTAAGCTAATTTCTGGCCATCTGATCATGATCGAACGACAATGGTTCATTTCTTTGAGTTATATAGGGGTGGATCAAGATACCCGCCCATGGAGCCCCGCCCTCCTGCACCATCAGATCGGGAGGCTCGCATAGGACACGCGCGTGGGGCCAACACGATCCGAATGTCGGAAGCGACAGGGCTCCCGCGGGGCTCCGTGTGTGTGTGTGTGTGTGTGTGTGTATATATATATATAACCCTCTTATTTTGTAATTAATTCTCTTTCTTTCTCTCCACAAACACATCCTCCCTTTCTCCAAACTCTATCTCTTCCCTTTCTTATTTCTCCCTTCTTCCTCCTTTCTTTATCTCTTCATGGATGCTTAACTCCGACCATATTAGCGCTAGGAAGACAATATGGAGAGGATCGAGGGCTGTGCTCGCTAGAGCCGGTCTAGAGGTGGACCTAAAGTCTATTTCTCAGCCCTAGACTCTTGAGAACGGAGACCTAAGACATGTACACCTTTCTCAGTAACGGTGGCAGTGCCTCATACTGATTTTATGTTGATTTTTTGGACTTTTGGCACCCGCACACGCACTAGTCTCTAGGACTCTATGATGTAGGTCTTTGGTGTCAGAAAATATGATTTTGTGTATGTGTATGTGAATTTTGGTAAAGGAATTGGATTTTCTTGGTTTTTATTATGTTACCTATCACTATAAACATATTATGACACTTCTCTAAGAAGTATGTCCGATATTGGCATCCGAAATAGAGCTCGACACCCGTATCAATCATTTTTGACACCGTAAACCCATCAGATAAAACTAATATAAATCTTTGTATTTTCAGAAATTTGTCAATATAATGCTTCCATCTTGTTGAGATTAAACGCATGCAATTTAGAGCTTTAAAAAAATTGAATTTGGACTTAAAACGAATTTTTTAGCTGAAACTATTTTTTCAAAAGTTGGATTTCGTGCATTGTCAGTCGGCCAATAAACCTCCCAGTATATTGTCAACACATTGTTTTATATATAATTTCTCTTTATCCTCGGATGTTATATTTAACCGTATACTACCAGGACAATAATTTATGCTTTCGATTTTTCTGATTTTTGTAAAACTTATATAAATCTTTGTATTTTTAGAATTTTGTCAATCTAATTAATGCTTCCATCGTGTAGATAATTCAATTTAACCCAAGTTAGATTTTTGAAAAATCGAATTAGGAGTTGAAATAAAATATTTATGATCGAAATCAGTTTTCTATTTTTTTTGAAAAATGGTAAAAATTTTATGTTGTCGGTCTGGTAGTATACTGTCCAGTATATTGCGAGGGATGTTTTACTTCAAAATTTGTATTTTTTTCATAGAACTGTTTGTGTTAAAAAAATTCATAGAATTCCCTAGTGCTTCTTCCTGACTTCTAACCTTAAAATCTACATTTATAAATAAATTTCGTAGTTAATTTGTTCTCTTTCATTATGTAATGATTTAATTATAAATTATGTAATGATTTTAAATAAATTTCCTGATTTCTAACCTTAAAATCCACACTGTATTTGTTTCTGTGCCTAGCTCGTTCATACAAGTGAACCAAAACTCAAAACGAAAAAGCAAAATTCATGAATGTAATATAAATATCGTATCCCTTCTACCCCTCCCCAAATTTACTGCCCAAAGATCTCGCTCCATTCACCCTATCAGCATCCCCCCTTCCAATTAAAAAAACCGAATAAAACCGCCGTTACCCCCAGAGCTCCTCTCCCAAAACCGCCATTCCTCTTCCTCCTCCTCCTCCTCTCTTTCCCGCGCTATTTGCAACACGGCCGCCACTGCTCGGAGCTGGGGTGCTTGTCCTTGCGTCGAGATTCGTGCGTGAGGGCCGAGATGCCGCCGGAGCTCAGGGAGGCGCTGCGCCGCCTCTGCCGGAGCCACGGGTGGGGCTACGGAGTCTTCTGGCGTTTCGACAGCCGGGATCCCCGGTACTAACCACCACGAGGAAGTCGATACTGCTTCTGCTTCTGCTTCTTTCCTAGTTTTTGCTATTTTTTAAGGGGGGCTGAACTTTTTGTCCATCGAAAGTGCAACCTGAGCTTTTCGTCAATTTTTTTAAAAAATATTTTGAATATTTTTTTGTATTCCCCCCTTATTTTTCGGCAAATTTTTTTATTTTGTTGTTGTTGTAATATATTTGAATTAAGATTTGTTAAAATAATTTAAATTCTTTTGATATATATATTTTTAATTAATTTTTACATTTAGTTTTTAAATTGTTTTAAATTTAGTTTTTAAATATATATTTGTGCGGAAAAAAATAGAAGAGAGAAAGTTAGTTAGTTTTTTTTTGCTTAATTTTTAATAAATGGTGGAGAATTTGCATACGATTTAATTTTGAGTATAAATGGATGCTCTTAAGGTTTTGTATTTTTTTTCCCTTCTATTATTATTATTTTTTTTTTGTAAGTTTTTTTCTGTATTTTAACATGTATTTGTTGGTATCTACGCCTGTTGAAAGTTATAAAAGAAGAGTCTGGCAATTTCTAATTCTGTTTTAATAATTTTCTCATGGATTTTTTTGTTCAGTGTGCAAATTTTGTAAAATGTTGTAGGACTGTCAAAAATTTCGACAGACATAAAAATTTGGGATAGGCCGAGTAAAATATGACGTACCTTTAGAAATGACGAAAAAAAAAGCAGTTACACTGACTCTTTATGATAAGAAAAGATCCTGAAATATTTGTGTAATTTATTTTTAGTAATTTCTAATTTTATTCAGGGGTCTATTTGTTTATGTTAAATTTATACAACGTTGCAATTCTCAGGTTGTTGGTGATGGAGAGTTTCTACGAGGAGCAAACCGTAGCGGCAATCGGCAAATCAATTACTCAGGTCCATTTGGTCGGAGAAGGGTATGATTTTTTTGTGATTAAACCCAAAAACTTTGGCATATTGTTGACGTTCATGTAATATTGCTCACGAAAAGAATGAAAATTTTGTTTATGCTTTCGTCATATGGCTTGCATTTGTCTTTCCTTTTGGGTGCAGAGCCATTGGAGGAGCAGCTTTGAGTGGGAAGCATCAGTGGATCTATTCTGATACTTGTTGGGACGGATCGAGTCCGACCAGCCCCATTCGAAATGTAGAAACATTCGAGGTACCAAAGTAGTTTTTAATGCGATAAAAGTTGTTTAGGCTAACTTTAATTTTCATTATTTTTTGTTAATAACAGCTTCACAAGATCCTCAAAACCTGTACCAAAGAAGGGAGTATAAAATTGAGTACTTTAGTTATGAAGGAACCAAGGTTGTAAAAAGCACTAGGTGCTTAGTCGGACGGACACCCGGCGCCAAGCAGGCGACCGCGGTTCAAAAAAATTAAAAAATAAATAAAACCACAAAAAATCTACAGAAAATTGCAGTAAAAGTCCATAAAAAATGCATAGTCAGGGGTGGGGGCCTAGGTGGGCGCCTAGACGGGTATCGGGCGGACCCCAGGCACGCACTGGAAGGAACTTTGGAAGGGAACAAGTTGGGTTAAATTTCGATAAAATCTGGGCGAGTTTTTTTATTCTATTTACCTATGTCAAATAGAAACTTCAAGACGGATCGAATGAAAGCCCAGCTCCATACATTTAGGACGCATCACAGAACTCAAACTGTCTGATTGATTAGAAAGAACCGGTAGCCCGGGACCGAAGGAAACTGAGAAGCTCACAAGCAAATCTGCAACGTTTCACTTATTACACTTATCCCCAAGTTGCAATGATTAAGAAATTTTACCTAATGAATTAGATGTAAAAATTACTTCTGGCGGAAATAATTTCATTTTGTAAATTCCTCAACTTTCATCTGTGCTCTTCTGATTCTGTGACAGACCTGTTTGTACTGATTATGCTCACTTTTTAAGTTGATTATCTTGTGCCTCCCTTTGGAAGAAGTTTGGCAACATCTCAACATGATTCACAATTTATCTAGATAATTTTATATTTTGCAGGAAATCGATGAGCTGCAACATCAGTTTTTGGCTGGAATCAAGGTTCATGACAAATGTCTGCTCCTATTTTTCGTGCCTTTGGCATTTGAGAAGTCACTTGATTGTACTAGTACATGAAACTAAAACATTATTAATTTATTATCTGTCTTCAGTTGTTTATCTATCCACCTGTCATACAAGACATTGTTGATGAGCTACACCACTTTGCCACTGACAATTTTACTCCTTTTTGCAGACAATTGTAATCATACCGCTTCCATCCTTTGGTGTAGTCCAGTTTGGTTCTGCCCAGAAGGTCAGTGCTTCTGTATAACCACTTTGTTTAATTATTTGGCGAAAGTACGTTGGCATCATGTTTCGAAATTTTTACTGACATACTGAGAAGTACGTATGAAAGCTGTAAATTTATATGGCTTTATAATTTTTAGGCGATTTAAGTGTTAACTTGGGAGTTTTGTGCAGATGATGTAATGAGACAATTGTCGAAGCATCTGAATCACTAATACTACGGAAAAGGACGATAATTATCGTATTATAGCATAAACACTGAATTTGAAATTATTATCTGTTACTTGATTATTTACTGACATCTCCCAAAGACATAGATGGGGGTGCTGAAAGGTTGGTCATGAAAGAAGGTTTTGTCCATTAAATAGAATGTTTTGAGGTAAAGAAAAGTTCATAACTATTAGTTTCTAAGCGAGCTTTACTGCATCATGTTCATATATTGAAATCAGTTGCAACTAAATATTATAGGAATTATTTATGTAAACAAGTAGCATTTTATTGGTGTTTTTCTTCCTACCTGGGATCCCTGAGTTTTGCTCTTGCTACTCTTTTACCCAAGTACTTACAAAACATAAATAAATGTTAAACTAAAAAAAATTGTAGTGGCTGCTACTGGAAGTGCTTGGTGGGGGATGGTGGGTGGATTTGTTTTCTTTTTTCGTTTTGGGGGGGGGGGGGGTGGGGGTGGGGGGGGGTGGGGTGGGGTTGGTTCTAAACTGAAATCAACCAAAGGGAGAACAAATGCAAAGGGGCATACATCTGTCTTACCAATATAAATATTGTCATCTAGTCAATAGATAATTAAAGGTGTAATAAAGTGAAAATACTGCTCGTCTTCATGGACCTCGTTTTGTAATATAGTTCTCATGTTAGTCAGTGATTACTATGAATGTAAGTATCAATATGTATATTCAAACTTGTAGGAGGTAATAGTTGAGGTGATCTTTATGATTATATTGCTAGTGTTTTTCGATCTATGGAAGTGCACAGATATAGAAACATTAACATAATTTTCCATGGTTGGCATTCCAATAGTGGAATCTTATTTTTTAATGATCAATTACACACTTCATACTTCATCATGTATGTCATGGTGTGTATTGGGCCGGTCCGGGCCGGCCCGCGGCCCGAGTCAGCCGGCTTTGACCGGGTTCGGTCCGGGCCGGACTCAACCCGAGAGGTGAGACCGGCCGGGCCGGTTTAATTTTTTTATTTTTTTATTTTACTTTTATTTATATATATATATTTTATATATAATCTATATTATATAACTTATATGTTAATAAATTTAAGTTAAAATTTATAGGTTTTTTGCTACTAAGTTATTTTTGTATAATTTGAAATTTATAAGTTATTTGTTACAAAGTTTTTTATATAACTTTAAGTATAATTTTTTTTGAAATTTATAAGTTATATGTTTAGTATAATTTAAAATTTATAAATTTATTTGTTAGAAAATTTATTTAATTTCTTTATATCAATATTTATATAACTTTAAGTATAAATTAAAATCTAAATATATATAAGTTGATTTTTTTAAAATTTTTTTTATAATAACTTATAAAAATGTATAAATATTTTTTTTTGAATTTAAATATAAATTTATAACTTAAAATTTAAAGAAGTTATTTGTATAGACATAAAGAAGTTAAATGTAAACAACTAACAACATTAAGTAAGAAAAAGTTGATTTTTTTTTATTAATGGCAATAAAATTATAAATATATTATAATATTAAGTAACAAAAAAAAAATAGAAACTTGTAAATGATATTTTACTTGCATAAAGCTTGTAAAAATGTACAAGTCTATTAAAAAAAAATTGTAAGAGGGAAGAAATTTTGTTGTGTTTATTTTTCATGAATTATGGACTATTTATAGAAATTTTTTGGGTCCAGATGACCCCAAATACCCTAAAAAAATAGTTGTTATAATGAATATTTTGGTCATTTTGCTAAAAATGACCAAAATACTCCTAAAACGGGCAAAAAACTGTCACTAAAATGGGGATAAAATACCCCCCTAACGGCTATATTTAAAATATATATATATATATATATATATATATATATATATATATATATATATATATATATATATATATATCCAGCCGAATCGGTCCTGAACTCTGCCGGTCCGGGCCGGTCAAACTAGGCCGTCCGAATTCGGCTCGGCCCGAACGGAGCCGACAACGGGCCTGGTTGGGCCTGCGGGTCGGATCCTCTGACCCAGCCCGGACCCGTGGGGGGGAGTGGGCTGGAGGGGGCCGGTCCGTTGACCGGGTCCGGACCGGCCCGGGTTTAAGCGGCCCGGGCCGGGTACCGGGCCGGGCCCGGGCCGCCCGCCCTTTAACACACCTTGACATGTATGTCCTATTAGAAGAGGGGATTTCTGCATGAGAAATAAGAAAACCTAGTCTTTGTTGTTTTCTGTACGCTTATCTTCTCAACATAGATTGTAGTTTTTGAGGACAAGGGAATAATTTAAATCATATCATGTAGTATAGTGGGAAAACATACATGGATTGCACTTGGCTGTTTTTTATATTATAAGTAGGATAATGTATTGAGTTTTTAACTTTTAAGTATACTTCATTATCGGGATCCCTCCAGCTTGGTTTGGGATTGCTACTGCTTTTCGGAAAGCAACAGCAGGAACAATTTTTGAAATCATCCTCCCACCTGCTTTCGAAAGATACCCCAAAATTTGACTAGTTTTTCAAAAAGAACTTGATAAGCTGGTATTACCAAACAGCTTTTGGGAGTGTTTTTCGAACAAGCAGAAGCAGCCATGATAAACAATCCCAGACCCAGTCTTCCTGTGTTCCTTCAGTCTCCTAAAGCATGTTTGATGATGATATCATCAACCCCTCTTATTATACCTGCTCTTTGTGCTGATATTTGGTCTTCAACTCTTGATGAATTATTTTGATAAAACAAAGAATAGTAGACCTATCTAAAATTGAGTTGCTAATGACAATTAAATTATTTTGAATTTTTCATAATGCAAATATTAAATAAGTGTTTAGTGTTCAAATTCTTAACTTCTGATGTTAAGACAAATTTCCGGAGGTTTTTGCTGATTTCTTTCATTTATCAACCAGAATGTCGAGAGTTTGGAGTTCATACAACAAGTTCAATGTTTGTTTCATCAGCTGGATACCATGTCCGTTCATTTTTTTCCTGGAAACATATGTGATCCAAGTGCAGTGCTTGCCTCCAGACCCGCTTCTTTCAAAAGCATTGATTCCCTTCATGATCTCATAAGCAAAGAGTTGCTGGAAGATGTGCAGTCTACAGCAACAACTGCTAGTTTATGGCCCAACCTTTTCCCTCTGGAATCCCACAGTGAGGCCAGATCTCTTTCCGGGAGCATAAATCCTCATTCATCGACAATGCCAGAAGCTGTTACTACAGAAGGTACATCCGGTAGTTTTGGCGACCCATTTCAAAATGTACCCACAATTAGGAGCTCCTCCTTGTCTCATATCGCTAGCCAATATGGAGCATCCGGTGCTGATCCTCATGTGCTATTATTCCCTGACAACAATAAGTTCAGCTATAGTTCTAGTAATTCCTCTGCTGCCAATTTAAATGCAAATAACTGGGCCATGGAAGTTGACACACTGCCTATGCTGGATAGAAGAGATTTTCCGGGGATGGCATCACATCCACATTCTAGTGTCCCACATAAGAATTCCTTGCATCTTTCCTGTGGAGACTCGGTTACAGCATGTAACCCATGCAGATCACAGGATATGATCTATGGTTCAGGGGAAGTGTTAGGTCTCCATCATTCATCATCGTCATCACCTTTTCAGCTTGATGGTCTTTCCACTTTTAAATCTTCTTTTAAATCGCCTTCTTTTGCTTATGATCTTGCGGATAATTTTTTCACTGTCCCTCCGGACTTGGCTCCTGCACATTCTGTGTTGTCTAAATTTAAAGATCATCCCCATCCACGTGAAACACCACCAGAGATGGTGATCAAAGGTCTAAATGAACCGACAGAAGATAACCTTATGAATGTTCAAAGTGAGCCTATCAGCTGCAGCAGTCCATCGAGCAATTTACTTGCTATGCCAGCTGTGAACTCTCCGCACACAGATGGTGGCCAGAAAGAATGTTCTGCAACTGTGTCGACCCAACAACGGTTTGATAATGACTTGTTTGAAGGCATGGAACTGGATATAAACCCAAAAGAATTGAGGAAGGAATGCTGGGATGACCTTATTATGCCATTAGGAAACGAAATTTCCTCAAATTTGGGTACAAGTGTTTCAGATGGTATACCTGACATGGACATGTGCTCCATAGCAGTTGCTGATAAGGGTTTGTTTTCAGAGTCTAGTTTTGAGCAGCTTCTGGATGTAGTGGTGGGTGGAAGTGCTAATTTCTCCTCTAGCACAAGTTCAATGCCTACTAACAATGGTTCTGTTAGCTCTCTGGACTTGGAGCATCGACTTTCTGCACTTTCTAGAGTGGATTATCCTCAAGTATGCAGGGATCGGGCATCTTTGCCTGAACTCAACTTAGAGAAGATCATGGAAGGATCTTCTAAAGGATCATATTCCTTTGTGGGAAAGAAAGCATTTTCAAAGTCCCATGTTGGTTCCTGGATTGATGACAGTTGCAGTATGAATACAGAGAGTGCTGTGACCAATCAGGCTAAGAAGCCTGAAGAAATTGCAAAGGTTGCAAGGAAAAGAGCTAGGCCTGGAGAAAGTACCAGGCCAAGGCCAAAAGACCGCCAACAGATACAAGATCGTGTGAAGGAGCTACGGGAGATCGTACCCAATGGCTCAAAAGTAAGCTAACATTCGATCCAGCTTTTTCTTTGGATTCTTCTACTGATTTCAGCTACAATTTGTCGAGTCGTTAACGTGTTATTATTGTCACATGCAACAGTGTAGCATCGATTCTTTGTTGGACCGTACAATTAAACACATGCTCTTCTTGCAAAGCGTGACAAAGTACGCGGACAAGCTTAAACATACTGACGAACCAAAGGTGCGATATACTGCAGCTACTAACTAGATTTTAGGAATCTTGTTCTATGTCCATACAACTAAAATTGTCTGTTACAAGTAGATGATCGGGAACGCTAGCGGTGTTGTCCTGAAAGACAATTCCGGCAGTGGCAGCAGTGGTGCTACCTGGGCCTATGAAGTTGCAGGCCGAACCATGGTATGCCCCATATTGGTTGAAGACCTCAACCCCCCCGGCCTGATGCTTGTTGAGGTCAAAAGCAGATCCACAACCTTGTCATAGTTTCTCTTTGCTTACTGCACATATAACATTGATACACCTCGCTTATTCATTTTAAACAGATGCTATGTGAAGTTCGCGGGTTATTTCTTGAGATTGCAGACATCATCCGTGGGTTCAGCCTGACAATCCTGAAGGGAGTGATGGAGACTCGTGAGAATAAGATTTGGGCTCGGTTTCTGGTGGAGGTAAGAATATAGATTATGAAATGGGCTTATTAGCATTTAGAACCTAGATTTTATACCATATGAGGCCATCTCCAATGGGGGGTTTCTATCTCCCCTATTTGTAGAAATTATTTTTAGAAAAAATTTCTTCCGACAGTGGTTTCTGTTCAAATTTCTATTGTACGTGGCACTGATGTAGGATGAAGAATTTCTACATGTAGAAACCCTAATAGAAATTCTCTCTCATAGAAATTAATGTTGGGCCATACTTTCAAAGTAAATCATTAAATTGACCCTTTTGTTTTCTGTAACTTATGATAGAAATTGAGAACGATTAAATAGTATTTTTTGGGTACAATTTATATGTAGAAATTCTGCCAACTAGGATAGAAATTTCTATATAGTACAATACCAAGTAGGATAGAAATCCAATTTTAGAAATCCCCATTATAGTAAATTAATATTGGGCCCTACATTCAAGCTAAATCATTAAATTGACATTTTTTATTTTCGTAGGATAGAAATTGAAAACCATTGGATAGTATTTTTTGGGTATAATTTCTATGTAGAAACTCTGCCAACTAGGATAGAAATTTTCTTATAGTACAATGCGAAGTAATGATGGAAACTTAATTTTAGAATTTTCCTTTGGAGATAGCCGAAATCCCCATTGTAGCTGGCCTAATGGAAAGTTTGGATCCTGGAATTTTCTTTTTGGTTTTATTTATTTATTTCCATTATACCCTCCTTTCCAGTATGTGTTGGTACTCATGTTCAGGGTATAATGAAGAAAAAAAAAACAACTTTTTTTTTTCATGATCCAAATATTCCAATTGGACATATCATGACTTAAAAAACTTAAAACTTTATATGCTGGTATAAAATCCCTGGTCTAAACTCTTAATTAGCCCATAATGAAATGCTGGCAATTAGCTGTAAATTACTGAACGCTGACTTTGTTCACTGGCAGGCTAACAAGGGTGTGACAAGAATGGATATATTTCTTTCGCTTGTTCAACTGTCACAGCAGACAAGCAGCATGCGGTCTCATGAGCAGGAGAATAAAGCTATTGACAAAGGGGGTTCCACACCATTTTCTAATCATCAACCATCTCCAATATCGATTCCTGTCGGTTTCACTGATGGGTTGCAATAACCCAGGTTCTCAATGAGAATTGAATGAACATACTTGAAGGAGATGAGATCAACAAGAATTGTGAAACATTCTTGTGTATTGGTTGACTCTGTGAGTGGGAAGCACCTAGGGAGATTTTACTGGTGATGGTGGTAACATAGAGATTAGTTAGCCTTGTTAGAGTTGCTATGACTTTAAAGCCAATGTTTAGGTTCCTTGGTGAACTTGTTTATATGGGATTAGTGTCAGATGTTGTTGGCATGATCAATAGGCTGACTTGTATCATATAGTTATATAATGCACTTTTTTGCTGGGGAAATTTTTTCTTTCCCCTGAAAGAACATTGTTCTATCAAAAATATGAATCCGAATCATATCCAAGAAAATTATATGGCAAATTAATCCTCAATTCGACAACTAAATTAGTGGATAACTGTGTGGTGCCTGTATAATACAACGGGCAACAGAAGATTTGACCGAAAACCCAGTCAACAAACCACAAAACAACTAGACAAAACATATATGGTGACTTCGTTACCTAAACAAATCCGCCAATTTACATTCACACTAATAAAGGTTGATACAATATACGCCCATTTTTGTCCCAAGATTCGGTACATTACAAATCTCAAGAAGGATCAAAAAACTCTAACCCTAACTAGTTTCTTATCTAGCAAGCGGTTGCCTACCATCCAACGGTGATCTCCGTGACGTAGTCGACGAAATCACGATCAAAACTTCCTTCTATCTTGAATCTCTTCGTACATTGGTGGACGTTTTTTTGAATCTCCTCAGCGAGTACTCCAGATAATAGTCCCCTTAGCCTTTTTAAATGGGCTAGGAAACCCTCATTTAGGATTAGAAATCTTTAAACTAGGTCCAGCCGGAATCTTGGTCGTCCAAATGGATTCGACGTCCAAAACCTGAAAAATAACCAAATTTGCACTAAATTTTGACTACCGACATACCAACATGTTGGTATGCCAACGGTATGCTTTGTGAGCACCAATTTGTTCCACAAAGTTGTTGGACGATTTACGCAATTTGAGGTGGTATGCCAGTATCGTTGTTTCTGCTTTGATACGAGCTCGGTTACAACCATTGATACTAATGTTTTCATTGCTCCTTCCGTCTATGCTCCATATTTTCCCAACCTCCTCGAATCGAGGATTGATTCTCAACATACTCCCCTTCCAGTTTGATGAGAGGCGTTGGTCTCATGGTTCCTCAATCTGATTCAATGCATGTTACCGCACGACATATTTCTTCTTTCACGTCATCGCCGATCTTGAATCCCCGAGGCTGCTCTGCATATCTTTATGTTTCCATCTCCTCGACCACCATGTCGCGACTAGCTGCCATGCGTAGCACCTATCAAATAGTTGGGATCTCCTAGAGATCAATAATTGGACCAAGACCAAAGTCTCTGACTATCAGCCTCACTATGAGTCTTGTATGTCTCTATCTTCCATCTTCCTCCGAAACGTGCACAAATTCCATAGAGCTTTCTCACCCTTGGCTAGTCCAACCAAACGGACGATGCAGTCCCTTGAGATTGAAGCTCTTACACCTGCATACCTTCATGTCTGATGCTAAAGCTCCTTCGTACACTTGCATCCTTGAGTGGAGTAACATCATATGAAGTGCACGTCATCGATGACCCACAACTCTCCGGAACCGTGCAAATAGAAATGTACAAGCCGCATCTTGAGTTGACTGCATCCTTTGATCTCCTACCCGGCTTCGAACTGCTAACGCCAATGTCGCTTTGTTAAATTTTGGCACCTCTCATGATAGTAAAACTAGATCCATATAACGACCCCCACCTAGAGATCGACCAGCTGTCGTGGGATCGACAAACTGGCCCTCAAGTTTTTATGCACCTCCATTCATCGCTTTAGCCGACGAACCAAAAGTTTAAGGACATCAAAGCTGAAGTTAAATGACAAAAAAGTCAGGAACTCAAGAGACTCAAAAGTTATGAAGACGAGAGTATTATTCTCTTGAATTCGCATTGTTTTGAAGAGAACGTGGATTTATCAACGAGACTACTATTATGACTCGCATCCTGATGATCAGACATGAGTACGTGGGTACGTCCAGTCTACGCCGCAGTGTCAGCGGGGTAGAACGTTGTCTAAAATCTTGCAGTAATATCCAACAACTCACGCAATATATATATATATATATATATATATATATATATATATATATATATATATAGTAATCAAGTGATTTCTAAGGAAGATATCACGAGAAGGAACAACCAATAGAAACAAAACGGTCTATAGTTCAAGTTCATAGTTTAGGCAAAGACTACAAAGAGTCTGAATCCAAAAATAACATATAAAAGTAGACTACAGGAGACAATCCGGGCAAAAGATATAGTCTATAAGCTATACTAAAACTAAGTAGTCGCAACCGGGATCTCCGTTGCGAAGGCTTCCTGGTCCTCCGGTAGGGCAGGATCAAGCTCGCAATAAGGTCCTCCTAGGCCCCGTAATAAGTAGTGAACTGGTCCTCAGAGTTATCCCCTAATATTTTTAACATATCCATGTCAGGATTGGAGCGAAGTACAACAATGAAAGCAGTTTCAATATATGGTAGAGACTATAAAATATGTTAAGCATATGTAAAACAAGATAACTGGGAAGACTGGAATCATGTATGCCACAGGTAAAGAGAAAACATGTAATCAAGTAAGCAAGAAAATATGGTGTGACAATATGTAATAAAATGACAAGTAAAACTGGAACTATTCTAAGTGATTTAAAATACTACGTTAGATTTCTGATCGGCTAAGGTATAAGGCACATCGTATCGATGGCTAGCAAACTAGATCGGTAAGACATAACCATATGTGAATGTATGATTAGCTAGCAGCCTGGATAAATAAAATGAACCAGTTGATCACATATCTACTGGGTATTTCTCCCGTTCTGACTAATACTCATGGATTCGAGTCTGGATACAATAATTCTAGAAACATGGAAACATGAAACTAGATAAACTAGAGTAAGTCGTCATGAACAACATGACCAACATATGTAAACACGTATCTAGAAGATGAATCCATATAATATCAATCCATGAATCAATCGTGACGAGAATCAAGTGAACATAAGTAGAGCATGAAGTATAGAAGCTATCAAATACTGAAAATAATTAGAGAATGTACTTGCATGTCGTTCTGAGTGGGTGATACGTGTCAGAGTGCGAACCAAAATCCATGTAACCTATATTATGAATTGTGGTATCAATATTTGATTTGAAAACAATAACAAACCTAACTATCTAGTTACCTTGTTTCTATGTCAATTACCTATGTTATTTGCATTTACCTAGCTAGGTATCTTGTTAGGTTTTCTAGGTCAAATTGGGTTTATACTAGGTATTCATAATTTGTATCTTGATACCTATATCTAATTATAATACTAACGTATCTAATATGTTCTAGGATACTCACTTATATCCTACACTAGTTGTAGTGACCCATTCCCCCTATTCGGAGAGCGTGGCTAAGAAATACTTGGTATCGTTCGATCGGGACAGATTGAATCAAGATCATTTCCTCGTTATGGATTGGTTTCTTCAGAATTAAGTCCCACATTCAGCGGATCGTGCCTCGAGGAAGGACTCGGCGGCAGAGTTGCGAGGGGCCTTTCCGTTGCATTTTGTTTTCTTGTCCATTTTCGATGCCGCTTGGTTGCTTTCTTGTTGGTTTTGTGACTTGCGTTTTCTTGAACGGTTTCGATGAATTTCATTATCTTCGTTCCTTGAACTTCATATTTTGTATCAAAATCTAGGAGACCAAGGTAGGAGATATTGATCATCTGTTGGTGCATGCAGATGATCGTGTTGGCGACGTGCGAGCGGAGTCTTGAAGATCTCCTTTCTCTTCTTCGATTCTCATTCTTGTGAGTGGCCTTACTTTCGATTAGATCCCTTCTTCCAAGTCTTCATTCTTAACAATCTGACTCGTTTGCGCGTTCCGATCAACGATACCATAAGAATAATAATAAATGAGTCAATATAACAAGAAGTAACTTGGTACACTGATGCTTTTCATACAAATTTTCGTACGATCACATTGTATGCGTGCTTGTCCGTTATCCATCTATCTATTTATGCCTCAGTTATAGCTAGAACTTATTATTTATAACTGTGCAAATGAGTAGTGCAAAATATTTGGAATGTGATCACTTGAGCAGGTAGACTATGCCAATCACACTGTGCGAAAGTAGTTATGTTCATTCTGATGGCTTGAAATGCTTCATTTATTAACTTAGTATTGAGACGTCGTTTGGTCGGACAACTTGTGCACAAGGTTTGGTTCCTGCGAACGGTCTTTGGGACACTGGGGCTGATTCGTTCCGGACGAAACTCGGTTAGCTACGCTAGCATGACTAGCACGAGTAACGAGGGGTCTTGTAGTGGGGATTGCTACCCACGCTGCAAGAATCACCGTCTTACTGTAGCTATTGTCGACGGTGGCAATGTGTGCCATAATCCAATATATTATTGCATTATTTGTTCAAACTAACGATGTCTTCTTGACAGGGAAGAACATGGTAAGTCTTGTGCAGGTGGGTGCAACGCCGCAGGTTAAAAGTCATCGAACGGTAGCACAGTTATTCAGTCAATTATATATACATTGTATGTCGTAACTCGAACTAAGGCAAGATAGAAGGTCCACATTAATAATTTGTTTGCCTCACCTGAATATTGTGTCAATTTGGTTAGTTGGGTTAGCTCGCCTTCACCGGTACTTTTCATAGTAGTGACCCTCGTTGCAGTAGGTTCACCAAGTAAGGGCGACGCGGTGAGGAGTTGAAACTCCCCCCCCCAACCAGTCCAGTACTCGGCACACTCTGTTCGTGCCTTTTGGAACTTGTATAAAACATCCGGAGCTCATGCACACCTCTTATGCAGCTCCGAGGAAAGGCGATAGCTTTGTCCGAAGGTGTCTATTATATTTTGAAGTTCTAGTAAATGATGTAATGTATGGAACAACTATCTCATTTTGCGTCCATCTTGTAAGCCCGTGCGATACCCCTTACTTTTGAGTTAAGAGTCTGTATCCAAGATGTACATTATCAATAAAGAGAACTTTTTTCGTGTCAACTTTAAATATTTAGCTTTCGAACTCTACAAATGTGTTTCTAAATATATATATCATTATGCTAGGCCTTGTGTGGCGCGCCTTACGCTCGCACATCATCACGCCTGGAGGACGGTTAGCAATTTTTCAAAATCTGGACGTGATATATTGGTATCAGAGCACATCTTCAGATCCCTTGGACTCATGTCAGAAAAGTTTTCATAAGACAACACTGTCCCTCCTAGATGAACTCTTGAAATCGTTTGGGCAAAATGAGATGAGTTCCATACAGTGAGTCTGTAATGCTCTATGAGACTGATGTAAGTTCTTTATTTTGAAGGAATGGCTCAAACGCAAGGAACAGGGAAAGTGCTAGCAAGTACTTCAGGCACTTCGACAAGCTCCGAGAGCCAACGACCTGTGCCCCCCATCGATCCGGTTGAGCGAATGATGCAAATGCTAGAGGCGCAATAACGAAGGGATGAGGCTCGACAGGACCAGTTCGAGAAAAATCTAGAAGTTTGCGGTCCAACAGAAGCAAGTAGATGCCCTGCAACAGATTGTTCAGACCTTAGCCTCCAACCATTCCACAACGACAAAAGCGGTGCTGGTAGAGCAACCAATAAATGAACTCGAGACGTCCCAAACCCCAAAGAAGAAGGATGTGACTACCTTCAACTTTGCCAACTTCAAAAAGATTTACAACATGTCCTTCCGTGGGACTGAGGACCCCGTTGTGGCTCTAGATTGGTTGGCCGAGCTTGAAGACCACTTTAAACTCTTAGAAGCACCTGATGACAAGCAAGTCGCCTGTGTCCAACTCCAGCTTCGTATGAACGCACATGATTGGTGGGATGTACACCGAAGATCTCTCTCTGCAGATAGTGAAGGCGAGATAATCCCGTGGGCTACCTTCCATAGTGCGTTCGAAGAGGAGTTTATTCTTCCACCTATACGTCATCAAAAGGAGAACGATTTCGTGGGTCTGCAACAAGGGAGCATGTCAGTGAAGCAATATGCCGCAAAATTCAACTGGGTGGCCAAGTTTGCTAGCTCTTATTTGCCTAATGCGGTGAGCCGAGCAAGACGATTTGAAGGCGGCCTGCGACCTTCTATTCACGCAAACGTAGTCTCTCCACAGTACGAGACAATGAGGGAATTCCTTAACCATGTCCTCGTCCTAGAACCGTAATATCCTTATACTACTGCCGGCGCTGTGCAACATTCTCATCACAAGCGCCCTAGTAATACAGGAGAAAAAAATGCTAATAAGCGTCCAAACAATGGCGGTCAGCAGGGGAATCATACGGGGAGAAATCATGGGCTGCGTTGTACCAAATGCAACCGTACAGGACACTATGCTAGCGAATGTCGAAATCAAGGATGCTTCAATTATGGTCGGCTAGGCCATTATGCTCGTGACTGTCCTGGTCGCCCAAACTGGGTCCCTCCGCGCCGTCCAGAGCAGCAAAATCCTGCTTAAGTACCCCAAATAAATCGGCCTGCACAACAACAGGAGCGTCGTCCGACCACCGTAGGCCGGGTTTATGCATTGACGCGGGACGAGGCAGTCGCCTTGGATACCATAGTGACAAGTATATTGCTATTAAATAATGTTCCTACACGAGTACTATTTGATTTTGGTGCCACATATAGTTTTGTATCGGCAAACTTCGCTAGGGAGCACGAATTTATTCAGACACCGTTAGACCAAAGGCTTAGCATCAGTACCCCGTCGGGCATGGGCTTGTCTGCTGACTCAGTTTGTCACGACGGCTGCATTTGTATCGGAGGAAAAAAATTATCATTTGATGCGATAGTTTTAGACATCAGGGACTGCGATCTTATTCTGGGGATGGATTGGCTCGGCGCTTGCTCGACGACTATTGATTGTGTAGAAAAGAAAGTCGTGTTTCGTCTACCAGGCGAGACTGAATTCTGCTATACGTGCAGTCCATCTTGAGAGCGTCGAATGCTTGTATGGTGATTTCTGCAATATCTGCTCGGCGGATGATATATTTCAGCTGTGAAGGGTACTTGGCGTCCGTTCGAGACACTTAACAAGATTGTGCAAACGTAGTCTACTTCCGTTGTGGCAAATTTTCCTGATATTTTTCCAGATGAGTTGCCCGGCATGCCGCCCGACCAAGAGATAGAGTGCACTATAGATACATTTTCAGATACTCGGCCGATTTCCAAAGCTCTGTATCGAATGGCCCCCTGCAAAACGGAAGGAGCTGAAGGTCTAACTACAAGAACTTCTCGATCGTGTGTACATCCGTTCGAGTGTTTCTCCATGGGGCGCACCAGTGCTATTTGTGAAGAAAAAAGATGGTTGGATGAGGCTCTGCATCGACTATCGAGAGTTGAATAAATCCACCATCCGAAACAAGTACCCCCTTCCCAGAATCGATGACCTCTTCAATCAACTGCAAGGTGCCTCGGTATTCTCAAAATCGATCTTCGTTCGGGCTACCATCAATTAAAGATCAAGCCAGACGACGTGCCAAAGTCAGCTTTTCGCACTCGCTATGGCCACTATGAATTCTTGGTCATGCCATTCGGATTGACCAATGCCCCTACTGCCTTTATGGATTTGATGAATCGAGTATTCCGGTCATGCCTCGACAAGTTTGTAGTAGTGTTCATTGATGATATCTTGGTGTATTCAAAGAACAAGGAGGAACATGAGGAGCACTTGCGGACCGTGCTTCAAACTCTTCGGAACAATAAGCTATACGCAAAACTGAGTGTCACGACCCGCACCCGGTTTAGGGGCACGAGTGCGTGGGTACGTCCAGCCTACGCCGCAGCATCGGCGGTAGAACGCTGTCAAGGTCTTGATACTATCTAGCCAATCTCACACAAGCATCCAATCTCCATAAGGAGGCACGGATGACACAAATAAAATGAACACATACTCAATCACATGACTACAGCACGATAAGATAACGAACAAAGTTAAACACAAGTCAAAAAGTAATATTCTAACTCAACAATATCCAAGTCTCATCAAAAAATGCCGGAGACAAATCCGGTACCAAAATAGTCTACTTAAAGAACTAACAAAAATAGTAATTTCCGGCTAGACCTTCCGGAATCGCAACTAAACTACCAAGTCTGCAGCTACTCACCATATGGTCCATAAAGTGTCGGACACCGATCCTCTAAGGCATAGTCTGGAAAAATATTTCCAGTCAGGAAGGAGCAAAGTACAATCTCAAATAACAGTTCCATATAATTGATAAGGACTATAAAGTAATAAATAGATCATGCTAGATACTGAGAAGACCGAGAATAAATGCAATGGCAAAATAGAGAGACAGGAAATGTAAAGAGACAGGTAATAGGCAATATGAGACAGTCAGTGCATATATGAAAATGAAAAGAACAAGGTACAGTATCATATACGGGTGATGTAGTATATGATTTAAAATAGGGAACTGTAATCTATTCTAAGTGTTTGAAATAGTAGTTTCGAAATATGATCGGCTTGGGAACATGTACGATAGCTATAGGGCCTGGCTAATCATGTGTGAAGAGCATGATTAACACTTACATTGTTCTACACTACAATAAGAGGTTATGATCACATTTCTTACTAACTACTTCCCCGCCCCCAACTAGTGTCACGACCCGCACCCGGAAGTTCGGGCACGAGTACGTGGGTACGTCCAGCCTACGCCGCAGAGTCGGCGGTAGTACGCTGTCTAGGTCAATCCATCTAAACTAGTCTAACTCATTCACAATTAACATAGGCAAGATAATAATGGGAATAGAAACTTAAAATTTGCAACTGAAATAAATGTGACAACAATTCAAATGTTTAATACAGGAATTTCAAATGAAATCGGGGACAAACCCGATTAAATAAGATAAGAAACAAAATAAAAGATAGCTACTGCTAGCTACTCTGCAGCAGGGGTCTCCTAGGTGGGTTCTGGCTCCTCATAGGTATCATCTGTACCCTCATAAGGACCATAATAAGTAGGGGCAAGATCCTCATCATCGCCTAAATCAACAGATCCAGTCAGGAAAGGAGCAAAGTACACAGTGCACAACAATGTTAAACTAAATATTTATGACAATTAAACATTGAATATCATGTTAAGGAAATTGCATAAAGGAAAGTTAATATCTCAGAGTCAAAACTATAAACAGGAATATGAGAAAACAGAAGTAAACGAGCAGGAAAAGAAACTACACAGTCAGCAAGAATATAACATGACCAGAAGTTATCTGTATGAAACTTGTGTTTGTTTTTAGAATACTTAGTTGGCATGTAGGGGTTTATAAGGCTAATCCGGCCGTCATGAACGGCTATTAGTCACGAATAATCGAGATCCGGCTGATGGACAGTCGTGTACCAACAGCTATTATTCACGGCAAGGGGAAGGGTAAACTACATGCCTTTCAGTATTCTCCCACCCGACATGAAAAACAAGACATGAATTCCAATATTCAAGACATAAAATATAGTATTCTAACACTACGTGTAATCAGCAAGAGTACTAGTAGAGCAGGGAATTTAATTATCACAATATAATGATTAACTTGAAGTGCAGGTACTTGCCTGTTGTTTGGATCTGGTTAATTTAGTTCTTGGGGAAAAAGTTCAGAGATGAGTCCAAAAGCTGAAATAGACATTACCATCATGCTCAGAAGATGTCAAATAGCTAGAAACGCCTGTCCTTGGGTCCAATTTGGAGACAAGGGCAGAAATGGCAGTTTCGGGTCAAAACGGGGTCCGCCGGTGGGCCCGCTTTGCACCGAGAAACGCGTCCGGGTCAAAGGTCTCCAAATTCACCAAACTTAGTGTCAACAGGTCAGGAACGCTGATACGAACCCAACGGAACTTCCAGATTTGGATTCCGATGAGCCAAACACAAAATCGCCCGTCGAGCGGGGCCTGTGGGGCCCACGACACGCGATTTCGTCAACGTTCTCAGAATCGAACCAAACTTGACCCACAGGACCAGCGTATCGCTACGAGTCCGATGGCGCAAGTTTCGTCTCGATCTGACGAGTGTGCACGAAGTTAGGGCAAATTGCAGAAAAGCCGGATACGGGGTGATGTCCGCGGATACGCGTTGATTCCGGTGTGCTCGCACACCCGAATCAGCTTCCGCGAAATCTCACACGTCCGTATCGACGGTGCGTACGTATCTGCGAAGACCGCACGCGACCAAGTCGTCCCGTTTGGCGGGACGTACTCGGTTCCGGGGTGAAACAGGGTCTGGTTTTTCCTGTTTTTGGATCGCGGTGTGCGATCACCACAGGACGCGATGTCCCGAACAGTTTGTCCGGACACCGAGAGGGTCATACAGGCTTCACAACGCAATTTGCGGAATTGGAAACGGAGCTACGAGGCGAAAGTTATGCGTACCTGAAGGGGACCCGAAAATCAGGGTCGAGACGTGTCCGTGTCGTGTCCGACACGGAATCTCAAATTAGGGCTAGGGTTAGGGTTTTCGACGGAATCCGGCGAGGGACGGCTGCTGGGCGGCCGGCGAAGGCGGGGGACTGGTCGCCGGAGCGAGGCGGAGCTGCTGGCGGTCGGCGGCGCGCGGGGAGGTCCGGCAGCGGCGGCTGCGGCTGTTGCTGCTGGTTGCTGCGGTTTGCGGGAGGAGACGGCGGGCGGCGCCGAGGGGGAGGGAGGCGCTGGGAGGTCGGCGAGGCGGTCGGCCGGCGGCGGCGAGGTGGCACGGGGCGGCGGGGAGCCGGAGGGGAGATTAGGGCAGTGGCCGGAGGGAAAGTGAGGGCGGAGGAGATGGGGGAGCCGGGGTTTTTATAGGTGGTGTTGGGTGGTGGCGTGGCCGCGGAAGGCGGGCCGAGGGGGGTGAGTGGCCGGCCGGTGCGGGGGAGGGCGCGGCGGAGGCGGCGCGCGACGCGGAGGCGAGGGAGAGAGGGGGAGACCCGGTCGGAGGCGGTCGGGTGGCTAGCGGGTCGGGTTGCCCGACCCGACCCGACCCGGATGGCAGGCGGGCTGGGTAGCTGGGCTGGGCTTCGGCCCACTGGGCCGGGCCGGCCCAGAAAAATAAAATATAAATATAAATATAAATATAAATAATAATAATAATAATAATAATAATAATAATAATAATAATAATAATAATAATAAAACAGTTAATTAATTAATTAATTAATAAAATAGTTTTTTAGGCATTTAAAAATAGGTCTGAGGCCCAGAAAAATCCAGAAAAATTACCCTAAGTCCTATTTTTTATTTTACACCCAAAAATATTATTTTCATGACATTTTAATATTATTTATTGCTAATTAAAAATCATTTATTAATTGAAAAGCTTGATTTTAATTACAGAAAATTCCCAGAAAATTCCAGAAAATTGAGAAAAATCAAAGATTTAATAATTTAAAAATTTTGGGGGTTTACAACCTACCCAACTTACAAAAATTTCGTCCTCGAAATTTAAGAATAACAAGGAACGAAAAGAAAGGCCGAGAAATAAAATACACCTCAGGGTTCAAAAAGATAGGGGTATCGCTCTCTAATCTCGTCTTCTCGCTCCCAGGTGGATTCGCCGGGAGAATGGTGCTTCCAAGCTACGCGAACCAGGGAGATAACCTGGTTCCGTAGGACTTTCTCCGAGCGATCCAGTATCTCCACGGGTTGCTCCTGGTAAGTCAGACTTGGGCCTACTTCGAGCTCTGAGTGATCCAAAATGTGGCTGGGGTCTGACACGTACTTCCTCAGCTGCGACACGTGAAAGACGTTATGTACTCCATCCAGAGAGGGTGGCAATGCCAGTCGGTATGCCACTTCTTCGATTTTCTCCTGAATGCCAAAAGGTCCAATAAATCTTGGGCTGAGTTTTCCACTCCTTCCGAACCTAATGGTGCCACGTGTCGGGGAAATCTTTAAGAATACCAGCTCTCCAACCTTTAACAAAGTCATAATCAAGTCTTAGTTGCATAATCATAATGTTTAAATTGACTTGAATTTCATAAATTTAATTACCTCAAATTCCAAGGGCCTTCGGTGGCTATTTGCCCAATGTCGTTGCCTGTCTTGAGCCACTCGAAGTCTGTCCCTTATTTGCTTTACCTTTTCAGCTGAATCGATCACCATCTCTGGTCCTAGCAGGGCTCTTTCTCCAACGTCGTCCCATGATAGCGGGGTACGACATCTTCGTCCATACAGAGCTTCAAATGGAGTCATCTCGATGCTGGCTTGATAACTGTTATTATAAGAAAACTCCACCAGATGTAGGTAGTCTTCCCAGGATCCTCCAAAATCCAGAACACATGTACGGAGCATATCTTCAAGTGTCTGGATTGTACGTTCCGATTGTCCATCGGTTTGGGGATGATAAGCTGTGCTGAATTTGAGTTGAGTCCCCAAACTGGCTTGTAAGCTCTTCCAGAAGTGAGAGGTGAATCTTGAATCTCTGTCGGAGACAATACTTACTGGAACTCCATGCAGCCTAACAATATGTCTGATATATAAATCTGCCAGCTTCTCTGTAGATAGCCCTACTTTGAAAGGTAGAAAATGTGCAGACTTGGTCAGTCTATCTACTATCACCCAGATTGCATCCTTACCACTAGGTGTCCTTGGAAGTCCGGAAACAAAATCCATTGTGATATGTTCCCACTTCCACTCCGGAATGGGTAGTGGTTGAAGCAATCCTCCAGGTCTTTGTCTTTCTGCCTTGACCTGCTGGCACACTAAACAACGAGATACGAACCTGGCTACTTCTCTTTTCATGCCATGCCACCAAACATGCGTCCTCAGGTCCTTGTACATCTTGTTGGCTCCTGGATGTATAGAGTACTGCGATCTGTGCGCCTCTTGCATAATTTCTTCTCTTATGTCTCCTTGAGGTACACATAATCTATCTCCATGCCTCAGTGATCCATCCTCATGAATTCTGAAATCTTCTACTAGTCCAGCTTGCACTTGACCTCGAAGGCTTCGCAGGCCTTCGTCTTGAAACTGAGTCTCCTTGATCTTGTCTATTAAAGTAGACTGAATCTGCAAGTTCATCATTTGGCCTTCTTTTCCTGGGATAATTACTTCAATACCTAAACTTTCCAAGTCCTCCAGCAGGTGTCTGTCCATAGTCAAGTGCATCGCCATAGGATACCTGCTTAGAACATCAGCAACTACATTTGCCTTCCCAGGGTGATATTGAAGAGTGATATCAAAGTCTTTCATTAGTTCCAGCCACCTTCTTTGCCTCATGTTTAGCTCTTTCTGGGTGAAGATATATTTTAAACTTTTATGGTCTGTAAATATTTCCACCCTTTCTCCATAAAGATAATGCTTCCATAGTTTAAGAGCAAAAATGACAGCTGCCAATTCTAAATCATGAGTTGGATAATTCTTTTCATGAGGTCGAAGCTGTCTAGAGGCATATGCTATTACCTTCTTGTTCTGCTCCAGTACACAACCTAGACCTTTTCCAGAAGCGTCACTATAAATAGCGAAACCTCCGGTTCCGGAAGGTAAGGTCAGAATAGGGGCAGAAGTCAGTCTTTTCTTCAATTCCTCAAAAGCACGCTGACATTCATCAGTCCAGGTGAACTCTTCATCTTTTCTTGTTAATTTTGTCATGGGTTCCGCAATTCTAGCAAAGTCCTTCACAAACTTCCGATAGTAGCCAGCTAGTCCCAAGAAACTTCTAATCTCAGCTACAGAGTCTGGAGTGGGCCAGGATTCTACTGCAGCTATCTTCTTAGGATCTACTGCTATTCCATCTCCAGTCACAACATGTCCCAAGAATTCTACTTTGTCTAGGAAGAAAGCACATTTAGACAATTTTCCATAAAGTTTTTCCTTCCTCAAAGTCTCCAAGGCTAACCTCAAATGTTTTTCATGTTCTTCGGGGGTCTTGGAGTAGATCAAAATATCATCAATGAAGACCACTACAAATTTGTCTAGGTATGGCTGGAAAACTCTGTTCATTAGGTTCATAAAAACTGCTGGAGCATTCGTCAACCCGAACGGCATTACTAAGAATTCGTAGTGTCCGTTCCGGGTATTGAAAGCAGTTTTAGGGATGTCTTCCTTTCTCACCCTTACTTGGTGGTAACCAGACCTCAAATCAATCTTGGAAAATACCCGAGCTCCACTCAGCTGATCAAATAAGTCATCTATCCTGGGCAGGGGATACTTATTCTTAATTGTTAAGGCATTCAAGGCCCTATAGTCAATACACATTCGGGATGTTCCGTCCTTCTTGGGCACAAATAATACTGGAGCTCCCCAGGGTGAGACACTAGACCTAATGAAGCATTTGTCTTCTAGTTCTTTGATTTGCTCATTTAGTTCTATTATCTCCTTCTTGTTGATTCTGTAGGGATTTTGGGACACTGGTGCTGCTCCTGGCACTAAGTCAATGGAGAATTCAACTTCTCGGTCTGGGGGTAAGCCTGGGAGATCCTCAGGGAAGACATCAAGGTATTCAGAGATGATAGGTGGCAATTCTTCTGTTACTAGGGCTCCACAAATTATGTTATTACCCATTTCCCTAGAACCTCTAGCAAATTCAAATTCTGGCTTATCAGGTGGCCTGAAGATTATACTACCTCTGTGGCAGTCTATTGTGGCATGATGTTGACTTAACCAATCCATACCCAGTATAATGTCAAAACTGGGCACTGGCATTACAAGTAGTCTAGCATACAGTTCTCTTCCACATAGTGAAATAGGACAATTGTTACAGGCATCACTAACCGGGATGATTCCTCCACCGGTAATGATCTTATAACAATTCCTAAGGGGTTTAGTGGTTAAGCTATGCTTCATAAGGAAATCTACTGACATGAATGAATGAGAAGCTCCAGAGTCAAATAAAGTAATAGCTGGTATTGAATTTATAAGCACGGAATCTGTGATCACGTCTGCTGTGGCCTCAGCTTCTTCCAGAGTCATTGCATAAGCACGGCCTTGCTGCGGTGCACCCCTCTGTTGCTGCTGGTGCTGAGCAAAGCGTTGTTGCTGAGTTGGAAGCGGGGGTCCCCTCTGTTGTGCTGCTGGAGGCCTGGCCTGGACTGGAGCCTTTGGTGCAGCGGGGCGTCCTTGAGCAGCAGGACAGTCCCTCAATTGATGTGCTGGGGAGCCACAATAGAGACAGGCACCTAGCCTCTTTCTACAGTCTTGCCAAGTGTGGCCTGGTTTTTGGCAATAGTTGCAAGGGGGAGCTCGCTGGTTCTGTCCCTGAGCCTGGTGTTGGGGTGCTGGAGCTCGAGGGAGAGGACGCTGAGTTTGCTGCGGGGCCCTCTGTTGTTGTTGTTGTTGCTGTTGATGAAAAGGGCGTTTGTTGGGTCCCGCATTTCCGGTATCTCTTTCTCGCTTCAGTTTGTGCCCCATATCTCTCTCTACGCCTTGTGCCACGCTCAGGATTTCTTCATAGGTACGAGCTCGGCTGGTGGTGACAGCAAGGCGAATATCCGGAGACAGCCCCTTCTTGAATCTACGGGCTCTGTCCTCCGGGGTACGAACCATGTACTCCGCAAAGTGGCTTAACCTGCTAAATTCAGCAGTATATTCATCAACAGACATGTTACCTTGTTCTAGTCTCTCGAATTGGCTTTCGAGAGCTTTCCTAGCCACTTCGGGGTAGAATTTCTCCTTGAATAGCCTCTTGAAGTCCTCCCATGTGAGGTCAGGAGCAGATAGTTGGGGTTCATCTCTGAACCAGGTTCGAGCAATGTCGAACAGTTGCAGGCTTGCGGACTCCACTTTGAGGTCATCAGGGACCCGGGCAGTCTTCAGGAGTCTCTCGACATTCTCTATCCATTCATCGGCATAGAGAATGTCCTCAGTTCCGTAAAATTCCAGGGGTCTCAGATTCTTGAAGTCTTTGGCACTCCCTGGCCTCTTGAGTGACGACTCCTGGGGCTTAAGAGCTTCTGAGAGGCTGGTCCGCAGAAGTGCCGTCTGTTCTTTCTGGGATTCCACCAATCCTTGGAACACTCCTAGCAGTTGTGCCCCATCTAGGGTAACTGCCGGGACAGATGGAGGCGGCGGGAGTGCAAGAGTCTCGGGCACATTCTGCTCAGCTGGTTCTGATGTGCCTCCTACTGTGTTCCTGGTCTGGACCATTCTGAAAGATTAAGGGATAGGAAGATCAGAATAGAATACTTGGAAATCAAAGGCGATAGGAAAAAATTGAGCAGCAATGATATCAAGAATTGAAATAAGGACGCTATACTGTGAATGAGCTTTTCCTAGAATCCTTAATTTTATTCCATACCCTGTCCTAGGGTATTACCCTATTTTAGGATAGGACCTGCATGGGCCACCATAAAAACGTGTCACGACCCGCACCCGGAAGTTCGGGCACGAGTACGTGGGTACGTCCAGCCTACGCCGCAGAGTCGGCGGTAGTACGCTGTCTAGGTCAATCCATCTAAACTAGTCTAACTCATTCACAATTAACATAGGCAAGATAATAATGGGAATAGAAACTTAAAATTTGTAACTGAAATAAATGTGACAACAATTCAAATGTTTAATACAGGAATTTTAAATGAAATCGGGGACAAACCCGATTAAATAAGATAAGAAACAAAATAAAAGATAGCTACTGCTAGCTACTCTGCAGCAGGGGTCTCCTGGGTGGGTTCTGGCTCCTCATAGGTATCATCTATACCCTCATAAGGACCATAATAAGTAGGGGCAAGATCCTCATCATCGCCTAAATCAACAGATCCAGTCAGGAAAGGAGCAAAGTACACAGTGCACAACAATGTTAAACTAAATATTTATGACAATTAAACATTGAATATCATGTTAAGAAAATTGCATAAAGGAAAGTTAATATCTCAGAGTCAAAACTATAAACAGGAATATGAGAAAACAGAAGTAAACGAGCAGGAAAAGAAACTACACAGTCAGCAAGAATATAACATGACCAGAAGTTATCTGTATGAAACTTGTGTTTGTTTTTAGAATACTTAGTTGGCATGTAGGGGTTTATAAGGCTAATCCGGCCGTCATGAACGGCTATTAGTCACGAATAATCGAGATTCGGCTGATGGACAGTCGTGTACCAACAGCTATTATTCACGGCAAGGGGAAGGGTAAACTACATGCCTTTCAGTATTCTCCCACCCGACATGAAAAACAAGACATGAATTCCAATATTCAAGACATAAAATATAGTATTCTAACACTACGTGTAATCAGCAAGAGTACTAGTAGAGCAGGGAATTTAATTATCACAATATAAAGATTAACTTGAAGTGCAGGTACTTGCTTGTTGTTTGGATCTGGTTAATTTAGTTCTTGGGGAAAAAGTTCAGAGATGAGTCCAAAAGCTGAAATAGACATTACTATCATGCTCAGAAGATGTCAAATAGCTAGAAACGCCTGTCCTTGGGTCCAATTTGGAGACAAGAGCAGAAACGGCAGTTTCGGGTCAAAACGGGGTCCGCCGGTGGGCCCGCTTTGCACCGAGAAACGCGTCCGGGTCAAAGGTCTCCAAATTCACCAAACTTAGTGTCAACAGGTCAGGAACGCTGATACGAACCCAACGGAACTTCCAGATTTGGATTCCCATGAGCCAAACACAAAATCGCCCGTCGAGCGGGGCCTGTGGAGCCCACGACACGCGATTTCGTCAACGTTCTCAGAATCGAACCAAACTTGACCCACAGGACCAGCGTATCGCTACGAGTCCGATGGCGCAAGTTTCGTCTCGATCTGACGAGTGTGCACGAAGTTAGGGCGAATTGCAGAAAAGCCGGATACGGGGTGATGTCCGCGGATACGCGTTGATTCCGGTGTGCACGCACACCCGAATCAGCTTCCACGAAATCTCACACGTCCGTATCGACGGTGCGTACGTATCTGCGAAGACCGCACGCGACCAAGTCGTCCCGCTTGGCGGGACGTACTCGGTTCCGGGGTGAAACAGGGTCTGGTTTTTCCTGTTTTTGGATCGCGGTGTGCGATCACCACAGGACGCGATGTCCCGAACAGTTTGTCCGGACACCGAGAGGGTCATACAGGCTTCACAACGCAATTTGCGGAATTGGAAACGGAGCTACGAGGCGAAAGTTACGCGTACCTGAAGGAGACCCGAAAATCAGGGTCGAGACGTGTCCGTGTCGTGTCCGACACGGAATCTCAAATTAGGGCTAGGGTTAGGGTTTTCGACGGAATCCGGCGAGGGGCGGCTGCTGGGCGGCCGGCGAGGGAGGGGGACTGGTCGCCGGAGCGAGGCGGAGCTGCTGGCGGTCGGCGGCGCGCGGGGAGGTCCGGCAGCGGCGGCTGCGGCTGCTGCTGCTGGTTGCTGCGGTTTGCGGGAGGAGACGGCGGGCGGCGCCGAGGGGGAGGGAGGCGCTGGGAGGTCGGCGAGGCGGTCGGCCGGCGGCGGCGAGGTGGCACGGGGCGGCGGGGAGCCGGAGGGGAGATTAGGGCAGTGGCCGGAGGGAAAGTGAGGGCGGAGGAGATGGGGGAGCCGGGGTTTTTATAGGTGGTGTTGGGTGGTGGCGTGGCCGCGGAAGGCGGGCCGAGGGGGGTGAGTGGCCGGCCGGTGCGGGGGAGGGCGCGGCGGAGGCGGCGCGCGACGCGGAGGCGAGGGAGAGAGGGGGAGACCCGGTCGGAGGCGGTCGGGTGGCTAGCGGGTCGGGTTGCCCGACCCGACCCGACCCGGATGGCAGGCGGGCTGGGTAGCTGGGCTGGGCTTCGGCCCACTGGGCCGGGCCGGCCCAGAAAAATAAAATATAAATATAAATATAAATAATAATAATAATAATAATAATAAAAAAAAAATAGTTAATTAATTAATTAATTAATAAAATAGTTTTTTAGGCATTTAAAAATAGGTCTGAGGCCCAGAAAAATCCAGAAAAATTACCCTAAGTCCAATTTTTTATTTTACACCCAAAAATATTATTTTCATGACATTTTAATATTATTTATTGCTAATTAAAAATCATTTATTAATTGAAAAGCTTGATTTTAATTACAGAAAATTCCCAGAAAATTCCAAAAAATTGAGAAAAATCCAAGATTTAATAATTTAAAAATTTTGGGGGTTTACAACTAGTACTGTGGATCCAACCATGACACGTCACGATACACGAGCAAGTCCAATCTATCATGTACGATGTCTAATATACATGTCGTGTACAATGTCAATACAATAATCAATGTAACATCTCATGACTGCAGATCCAAGCTATACTAGTCCGTGTAGCACAGTGTTAAGGATTCAGATGTAACATTTCTAGATTATTGAACTTTATAGGAATTATCAACAATTGAAAATTATCAGAGAAATGTACTTGCCTTGGGTCCTTAGATGGTATTTATTGATGTCCTGTTCCAGAGTATCCCCTGGGTGAACCAACAGTCCTAAAAACATATCACAATATCACTTGTATCAGGGGCTACACTAACACACAATCAAAATACAGTGGCCTCAGGGCTATGCCAGGTATGGCACTAGTCAGCTAGGGTCGTCTAATAGATAGATATATAAGACACAGTATATCTACTTTTAACTACATATATACTTGCAATGCAAATATATATATATACCAATTAAATATATATTGAAAATATGCTAAGTATATATATATAAAATACATGTATACACATATACTAATTAAATATATATTGAAAATATACTATGTATATATATATATAAAATACATTATATAAATTTATGTACCCCATACATCACATTAATTTCATACTATACATACATTATATATATACTATACATTATGTGTTTAAATATTATTTAAATAAACAATATACATATACAAAATATATATACATATATACCAATCAATGATTACTAAATATATATATATATATATATACATGTATACTCATTTTATATATTAAAAATATATTAAGTATATACGAAATATATATATATTTATATATACGTATACCAATATTATATATACTAGAATCATATTAAATATATATATACACATACATATACTGTTAAACATTAATTTAAATACATGATTACATATACATGATAATATATACATATACGTATACATTAAATACTTACATACATACATTATATATATATAAAGAAGGAGGGAGAGGGAAGAATACTTACAGCGGGGAGGGGCTGGCTGGCCGCCGGAGTACGGCCTGCCGGAGGTCGGCTGATGGAGGAGGAGCAGCGGGGGAAAGCTGGGCTTGATGGTGGTGGTGGTGGTGATTGGGAGCAGCGGGGTGATGCTGTCCGGCGAAGGGAGGAAGTAGAGAGGGAGGCCGGAGTACAATGAGATCAGTCGAGGTGAGGAGAGCTGGCAATGGCGGCTCGAATCGTGTGGTGGACAGCCGCCGGAGGGAGTTGGCAGGGGCTTCAGGCGGGGAGGAACTCGTGAGGGGCCGCCGGACTGATGGTTGGGGCGGCAGTTCGCCGGACCGCGGTGGGTGAACGCGGGGTGCAGCCAGCGGGAGGAGAGTAGAGGCGAAGGGAGAGCTCGCAGCGGGAATGGCCGTCGGGTTGAGCAGCGACTGCCGGAGTGCAGGGTGGTGGAGGAGGAGCAGGCCAGCGGGGGTCGGTGCTCGGGGACAGGCCGGGGTGGCTGACAGCGACCGCCGGAGTACAGAGGGGCCGCCGGGGACAGTAGCTGAAGGTCGGGTGAACAGTATCCCCCCCCCCCTTTTTTATTATTTCAAAGTTTAAATAAAAGAAGGAGAGGAAGAAAGGAAGAAGAAGAAGAGAAGAAAAGAAAAGAGAAGAAGAAGAGAAGAAAATGTTCATACGTTGGGAGAGGAAATGTGGGGGCTTGTGAGTAGGTGGGGAAACCTAGGTTTTCTAGGGATTAGGGTTTGATGGGACTTTAAGTAGGGAGAGAGGGTGTTGATGAAGGGTGGTGATTGCATCCATTGAATAGGTGGTCTAGATTGGTCATGAATAAATTTTCATGTGAGAATGAGGGTGATGATTAAAAACATTAAAGATTCCTCATTGGTTTAAACAAAGGGTGTTGACACCAAAAATGCAAATTTGCAAATTAGTCCCCTTTAATTTGGGTATTTGCACAGACGTATGAAATGACAAAAATTTGGCGGGCGATTCGGTGTCCGGTGTTTTGTAGGGTCAGGGGGCGCTGTAAATTTGGTATTGGCTCAAATAGCAGGGCACTGGAATTAAATTGGGATTTTCAGAATCGGTTAAAATGGTATCCTCAATTTAAATAGAAATAAATGTAAGTTGTGTTCAAAAATTAATTAGGAGTACAAGGGGCCAAAATCAGGTCAGGTCATCAATACCAATAATGAAGTAGACTCAGAACAGGATATTACCCTAATTTGTGCCGCACGAAAAATAGGTCAAGATTGTCCCCAATTTCGATTGGAACGCACAACGATACAAAATAGGGATTTATTAAATAACGCCCGCGATGATTTTTGTGCGGCTAGAAATAATACACAGAGAGCATAATTATGAGTTGCAAAAATAGCAGAATGGAAGGCGGGCATGTCTAGGGCAAGATTGTGAAATTTGTTGGAAGGCAAAAGTAAGGGTAGCGCTCCAAATATCGAAGCAAAGGCAATGCGCAATAATTAATTAAAATACGGTAATTAATTACAATTTCTAATAAATAATTTCTAGATAAAATAATAACATACATAATTCCATAATTCGGACAGGTTTTCATCTACTGGGCTTCTAGGTCAAGTCTGCTAGCTTAAAATAAAGGAACACTGTATATAATTATATATTTAATTACACATCACATAATTATTTAAAACAATTAATTATCATGCAATTACTTAATTGTAACTACAATAATATTAAATATTATAAAAAGTCAAAAATACCCCTGTTTTCGGAATGTGGTAGTGACACTGAGCAAGTGAGAATTCTGGCTAAGCAGTGTATCTTTTCTCGGGCATATCATCTTTGTGGGAGGCATCACAGTCGATCCAAAGAAAGTTGAAGCGATCGTCGAGTGGAAGCAACTTGCATCAGTTAGTAAAATTCGAAGTTTTCTCAGGTTAGCGGGCTACTACAGACGCTTTGTGAAAGACTTTTCAAAAATTGCTTTGCCCTTGAATCGCCTCACTCAGAAAGGAGTCACATTCGAGTGGTCTGCCATATGTGAAGCTTCATTTCTATAATTAAAGCAGCGTCTCGTCTCTGCTCCTGTACTTGCACTGCCAAACGAGAATATGTGATTCCAAATTTTTAGTGACGCCTCAGGCCAAGGCCTGGGAGTTGTGCTCATGCAACAAAATAAGGTGATAGCTTTTGCTTCAAGACAATTGAAGCTGCATGAACGCAACTATCTGACACATGATCTAGAACTAGCGGGGATTGTGTTCTCGCTGAAATTATGGCGACACTACCTTTATGGTGTGGCCTGCCAAATTTTTATTGATCACCAGAGCCTGAAGTATCTTTTCACTTAGTCGGACCTAAACCTACGTCAAAGGCTTTGGCTAGAACTGACAAAGACTATGACTTGTCGATCAACTATACCCCAGGCAAAGAAAATATTGTAGCGGACGCACTAAGTCGAGTATTTACGAGATCTCTATCCGTCAACTGCAAGTTAAAGAAGGAATTGGAGAGTATGGGCATCGAACTGCAAATTCGATATCGAGGTGGAACCATTGGGGTATTACTAGCTCAGTTACTCCTTTAACCGAACCTGATAGAAAGGGTCAAGTCTTCTCTGGTGAACGACCCATTCTTGTTGAAAACGTGCAATCAGATTTCAGCAGGAAAGGCGACTGACTTTGCAGCAGATGAAAGCGGGACGTTACGGGTAAGAGAAAGACTGTGCGTGCCCAACGATGCAGAACTCAGAAAGGAGATCCTCACGGAAGCTCACTATGCGGCATATGTATCACATCTAGGAAGTACGAAGATGTATCAAGACCTTCGCTCGATCTTCTGGTGGCACGGCATGAAGAAAGATATGGCGCTCTTCGTGTCACAATGCTTGTCTTGTCAGAGAGCAAAGGTCGAGCATCAGAAGCCGGGCGGAGAGATGCAGAACCTTGCTATCCCGGAGTGGAAATGGGACCATATCACGATGGACTTTATTGTTGGCTTGCCAAAGACGCAACGGGGAAACAACGCCATCTGGGTCATCGTCTACCAATTAACCAAGTCAGCGCACTTCATTGCCATCAAAGTTACTTGGAGCATCGATCGCCTGCTCAGATATACCTTGATGAGATAGTTCGACTACACGGTGTGCCAGTATCTATTTTTCGGATCGGGATGGGCGGTTCTTATCACATTTCTGAAAAGGCCTTCAGTCAGCTATTGGGACCAAGTTGAAGTTCAGTTCAGCATACCATCCCCAGACAGACGGCCAAACAGAGCGGGTGAATCAGATCCTTGAAGATATGCTACGCATATGTTCGAACGACTCGAAGTCAAGTTGGAACGTCCATCTAACGTTGGCAAAATTTGCTTACAACAATAGTTACTAGTCCAGCATTCAGATGGCCCAGTACGAGGCTTTGTATGGGCGAAAGTGCAGACCACCTATCTGTTGGGACGAAGTTGGCGAGTGATAGATCGTTGACCCAGAGCGAGTAGAGCAGACCGTTCAGATGGTTCGGCTGATCCGAGACTGATTAAAGGTGGCACAAAGCAGACAAAAGAGTTATACGGATATCCATAGACGACCCCTTGAATTTACAACTGGTGATCACGTGTTTCTCAAGGTCACGCCAATGCGTGGAGTTACGAGATTTAGAGTAAAAGGGAAGCTAAGTCCTCGATTTGTTGGTCCGTTTGAAATTCTCAAGCGAGTCGCCCCAGTTGCATATCAAATTACGCTACCACCGAGCCTATCAGATTTGCATGATATCTTTCACGTATCACAGCTGCGGAAGTACTTGCATGATCCGAGTCACGTGGTAGATTTTGGTCAGTTGGATTTGCAAGCAGATTTGTCTTATAAGGTAGAACCAGTGCAGATCATCGATCGAAAGGATAAGAAGCTACGAAATCGTTCAGTTCCGCTCGTGCGCGTACTCTGGCGGAACCACGAGGTCGAGGAATCAACCTGGGAACTCAAAACAGACATAAAAGAGAAAATTTTCACATTGTTTTCTTAGGGGTAGGTTCCATTCCTAGTTTCGAGGACGAAACTTTTTATTAGTTGGTTAAGATGTAGTGCCCCGTTCCCCCTATTCGGGGAGCGCGACTAAGAAATACTTGGTATCGTTCAATCGGGACCGATTGAATCAAGATCCTTTTCTCGCTATGGATTGATTTCTTCGAAATTAAGTCCCACATTCAGCGGATCGTGCCTCGAGGAAGGACTCGGCGACAGATTCGCGAGGGGCCTTTTCGTTGCATTTTATTTTCTTGCCCATTTTCGATGCCGCTTGGTTGCTTTCTTATTGGTTTTGTGACTTGCATTTTTTTGAACGGTTTCGATGAATTTCATTGTCTTCGTTCCTTGAACTTCATTTTTGTATCAAAATTTGGGAGACCAAGGCAGGAGATATTGATCATCTATTGGTGCGAGCAGGTTATCGTGTAGGCGACGCACGAGCGGAGTCTTGAAGATCTCCTTTCTCTTCCTCGATTCTCATTCTTGTGAGTGGCCTTACTTTCGATTAGCTCCATTCTTCCAAGTCTTTATTCTTAACAATCTGACTCGTTTGCGCGTTCCGATCAACGTACCATAAGAATAAGAATAAATGAGTCAAGATAACAAGAAGTAACTTGGTATACTGATGCTTTTCATACAAATTTTTATACGATTACATTGTATGCGTGCTTGTCCGTTATTCATCTATCTATTTATGCTTTAGTTATAGCTAGAACTTATTATTTATAACTGTGCAAATGAGTAGTACAAAATATTTGGAATGTGATCACTTGAGCAGGTAAACTATGCCAATCACACTGTGCTAAAGTAGTTATGTTCATTCTGATGGCTTGAAATGCTTCATTTATTAACTTAGTATTGAGACGTCGTTTGGTCGGACAACTTGTGCACAAGGTTTGGTTCCTGCGAATGATCTCCGGGGCACTGGGGACGATTTGTTCCGGGCGGAACTCGGATAGCTACGCTAGCAAGACTAGCACGGGTAACGTGGGATCTTGTAGCGGGACTTGCTACCCGCACTACAAGAATCACCGTCTTACTATAGCTATTGTCCACAGTGGCAATGTGTTCCATGACCCAATATATTATCGCATTATTTGTTCAAGCTAACGATGTCTTCTTGACAGAGAAGAACATGGTAAGTCTTGTGCAGGTGGGTGCAATGCCGCAGGTAAAAAGTCATCGAACGGTGGCACAGTTATTCAGTCAATTATATATACATTGCATGCCGTAACTCGAACTAAGGAAAGATAGAAGGTCCACATTAATAATTTGCTTGCCTCACCTGAATATTGTGTCGATTTGGTTAGTTGGGTTAGCTCGCCCTCACCGGTACTTTTTAAAGTACTGACCCTCGTTGCAGCAGGTTCACCGAGCCAAGGCGACGCGGCGAGAGTTGAAGCTTCCCCCCAACCATTCCAGTACTCGGCATACTCCGTTCGTACCTTTTGGAACTTGTATAAAATATTCGGAGCTCGTGCACAACTCTTATGTAGCTCCGAGGAAAGGCGATAGCTTCGCCCGAAGGTGTCTATTATATTTTGAAGTTCTAGTAAATGATGTAATGTATGGAATGGCTATCTTATTTTGCGTCCATCTTGTAAGCCCGTGTGGCGCCCCTTGCTTTTGAGTTAAGAGTCGGTATCCAAGATGTATATTATCAATAAAGAGAACTTTTTTTCGTGTCAACTTTAAATATTTAGCTTCCGAACTCTGCTGATGTGTTTCTAAATATATTTCATTATGCTAGGCCTTGTGCGGGCGTGCCTTACGCTCGCACGACATCACGTCCGGGGGACGGTTAGCGATTTTTCGGAATCGGGACGTGACACTAGTTACCTAAATTGCGTACCTATAAGATACCTTTATTTGACACTGGGCACTTACCTATACATAGATACTTAATCTAGATAAATAGGTACCAACCTACACACTAACCTATCCATAACACCCTAACACCCTTGCACTTGTGCACTCACAAGCTCAACACTCACTTACTCACTGACTCACTGACTCACTCACTCATTGTTTTTTGTTTCTGCCTATGCTACTGCTGCTATTTGTTATGCCTATTGTTGTTGCTAATGTTGCTGCAACTGCTGTAGGCTGCTGCTGTAGTTGCTTCTACTGTCCCCCCTTCTCCACACACTCACACGCATATATATATATATATATATACACACACACACACACACACACACACACACACACACTACCACATATAATAATACCAATTGGTATTCAAGATACACAAAACACTCCTACCACTCTTAACACAACTAATACTCATGATTTATACACCTCACCTAGAGCACAAACTCACCCATGCTACTACCAAGTATCACAGATAATTGAAATAAAAAATAAATATACCCATGGATTCAAGTAGGATAGATAAATCCCTATGAAACTTAATGGTATTCCTAGATTCACCACCACTAACACATAACCTTGCATAATACCCAAAAAATATAAATAATTATACTAACCTAGTTACCATATGAATTTAATCACAAGGAGAGTATAACCACCTATTGTCTAGGCATAGTTCATAATTAATTTAAAGAGTATAACTACATGAACACAAACACTAGTGACCTAATACTATGGATATATTAAGACCTAGTATCACTATTAGAAATTAGGCCTAGGGATTAATGGATTTCCTATTGGTTTTAGATTAATTCTATACCATAGAGTTTAAAGGAAGTAATGTTTACCTTTTGTGAAGGGCACCCAAGTAGAACCAATAGGTTCTTGGACACAAGAGCTAAGTCCAACTTCACTTCTAGCCTTAAGCTTCCTTCCTTGCAATCCTCCTTGAGTTTCCAAGCTTTTGCTCTTCTTTTGGAAGGGTTTGGAGAATGATTGGATTGGTTTAGGGTTGTAAAAATTTGGAGAAAAAGAAGTGGAGAAGAAAATGAAATGGAGTGGAATGAAGTGGGGGAGATGATGTGAAGTGGGGGTGGGTTTATAAGGCCGACCAAGGTGGTGGGGGTGAGGTGTGCTAGCTTCTCATGTAAGCCTCCTTGATCTTTAATTTGAAGAGGTGGGGAGGGTAATTACAAGTTTGCCCCTAGATATTTATTTATGAAGAGGTCGGTTGGAAATATCTAGATATTCTAACGATTTAAAATATCTAAACACTAATCTTCCATTAACTTAAACCAAGTTAACCTTAACCTAAATACTAATTAGAATTAATTAACTAATCACTATCTAGATATTAATTAATCATGACAATAATAAATAAATAATTATAAATTAAAATTTTAAAAAGTGGAGGTTACAATTCTACCCTCCTAAAAATAATTTTGTCCCCAAAATTTAAATATAGACACGACACAAAGGAAATAATAGAAAGGTACCTCACGCCTCGAAAAGATAAAGGTATCGCTCACGCATCTCATCATCTCTCTGTTTTGGATAATATAAACGAGAAAAAAATTTGATGAATACGGAAAATGAGGTCTTGTACGAAGACCCACCCTTCTTTTATGTTTACAAACAAGATTGTACAAATTGGATCCTACACGAGGATGTCTAAGTACAATTTATTTAATCTGGGTGAATATTGCTATAGGTGTCTGATCTGCAGTCGATCACTTTAGCCCTTGGACCACACGATTTTGAAGAAGTACCGTGGAAGACAGGTAGCAGCTTCGAGGGTTGCTAAAGAGGGTGGATGTCCGATGCCAAAGTCATCGATCCCTTCTCTTTGCCTGAGCTCTGGATTCTTCTCTCTCTCTCTCTCTCCTCTATTTCTCCTTTTAGTTTGTCGACCTACTTCTGATCGTTCGACCAATTCTTCCACCAATTCTTCGACCTTGTCCTCTGTTGATAGAGGTCTCTATTTATAGAGTTTTAGTGACAGTGACCACTCAATCGGTGTAAAAACCGAGTAGTGGAAAGTACAGCACCCATTTACACAACGGTTAAAATAACTAATGCTTGCGTATAGATGATCCTTTGAATGAGCGTGTGATGCGGGTCCAATTAAGGGATAAAATGCGTATAATCTCTACGAAGATCACGGCGTAAAAGCCACGTAGGTAGGTATCCCTCGTGTAGAAGAGGTTGGCATAGAAGCCAATGTCTGTCACCATGGCATAGAAGCCAAATAGTTATCAAACTGGCATAGAAGCCGAATAGGCGTAGAAGCCGAGTGGTCATAGAGGCTGAGTGGGCGTAGAAGCCGAGTGGTCATAGAGGCCGAGTAGGCGTAGAAGCCGAGTAGGCACAGAAGGCCGAGCAGGCACCGAAGCTGAATGGGCGTAGAAGTCGAGCAGGCACCGAAGCTGAATGGGCGTAGAAGCCGAGCAGGCACCGAAGCTGAATAGGCGTAGAAGCCGCTGCGTAACGTGCCAGAGTGATGATGTGGACGTTTTAGCCAAAATTACGGCTCTTGGAGATAATCAGATCTCTTGCATTAAATGCAGAGATCTGCCCCCATCCTGTGCATTGAATGTAGATGCTTGTCTTTAAGATTTGCCATCATTCTACGCATTAAATGCAGATACGCACCTTGAACCCTGTGCGAAGAGTAACCGCTATCGTGACAGTCTGTTCGTCTTCTGTTGAGCGTAAGGAGCTCATGTTTGCCTGTGTAAAACTATGCAGCGTATTCCCTTGTATGCGTAAGAGCAGCTCTCACAAAGGGGATGTCACTAAACGACGGTTCGGTGACATTTAATCAAATCTCCTGCATTAAATGTGGAGATCCGCCATCATCCTGCACATTAAATGCAGAGGCGTGCTTTGAATGTCTGCCACCCTTCTGTGCATCAAACGCAGAGACGTGCCTTAGGCATCTGTCAGTATTCGGCGCATTAATTGCAGAGACGTGCCATGAGGGCCTGTCACCGCCCTGTGCATTAAATGCAGAGACGCGCCTCGAGTCCCGTACAGAGTGCAGCTTTTGACGTGGCAGGCGGTTTGTCTTCCGCGGAGCGTAAGGAGCTCTCATCAGCCTGTGTAAAACTAGGCAGCGTATTCCTCTGTGTACGTAAAAGCGGTTTACGAATGGGAAATGGCAGTAAATGACAGCCTGGGTTGCAGTACCGCGCCATCATTATAGCCGTCGCCTGGGTAGTCGAGCAGTATCCCTTTGTCTGAAGTCGAGACATCAGGTTTATTGCAGGATCTGACAGGTTCATTGCAGGGAATACGAAGCGTCTCTCGTACACTTCAATACTGCATTGAAAGAGGATGAATTTTACGCCATAAAGGCGATGAAGCACCCTGTTTACGCTGAAGCGGCCTGGACATACTGCCCTACGCGGATGGTCCTCGAGCCTATATTTCATGCTGCGCTTGGCGGAGAAGCTCCGATTGTACGTTGAAGGCTCTGAAGTCCTCTTTTTACGCTGCTTTGCATCAATATGCTGCGTAGAGCTATCCAGCGTATTTTTTATGCTTCTACAAGACCCCCTTCAAAGCTTTTAAATTCCTCGTAATTTGAAACGCTTTGAATGAAGCATGACCCGCTCCTCATAACTCGAAACGTTTCTGAATAGAGTTTTGAAACGGTCGAGGCTGACTTTATGGCGGATTTATTGGGGATCGGTGCTCTCTCTCGCCTATAAAAAGGCTGAGGAGTTCTCATGTTCTTCCCACACTTCCTTCATCATACAGGGATGATGGCCGGAGTTCGTCGGGTCGACTTGAGGAAGAAGGAGATCATGCTCTTCCAGCATGTAAGGAGCCAAAAAAGACGGCATCTTTGAGCAAATGTCCTCTGCAACGATGGATCATGGAAGGATATCATAGCCTCCTTTGCTCGGGATAATCAGCAACTTTGTATGGTGGTTCTTCGAAAGAGAAGAAGAATCGTATTTCACCACACTGCTTGCAAGTGGCACCTTCTCCCGTTACCTCCGTGGCGCGGGATGTAAGAAAGCAGATTTACTCTGCTTTTCTTCTGTTGGCGGTATGGGTCCATGCCCAGTTCTGTATCCGCCCGCCACTGATCATCTTCTTGTTCATCGACTGTGAATGTCGACGAACCATCTTGGAAGAAGAGGAAGACCTTCACCAATGTGAGAACCTGGCAGAACAGCTTCTCGGTGCGATCTTCAGCCGACGATGAGGAACCCCTTTGTAGACGGGATTTCCCTCATATGTAGTCATGAAAAATGAAGAAAAAACCCTTGTAGACTGGATTTCCCTCATATGTAATCATGACTTTAATCTTAATAAAATCGTCTTTCTTCCTCATATGATCACGTTGCCATACTTTGCTGTGAAGTCTGAATATGTGTAGCTTCGACACTTTTGATTCTTTACGCCGACTCTGTTTAGAAAGAGTGCTAGGTCCTGTCCTGTCTTTTACGCATAACTAGGGATGCGTAGAAAGCCGCTTTAGCGTTCGAGTGCTCGAACTGTCCTGCTGTTTTAGGAGTGAGGAACCGCATAGAATTCTGAACTGTTACTTCTGATAACATAATTTTTTTTGTTCAGACATCATCTTCAAGAATGATTTCTCGGAAATCCCTTGGAACAGGGCGAGAAATGGCTGTCAAACTGATTTGCCATCTTGGTAGATGAAATATTCAGACTGGAGTCTGGATGAACTTTCGAATCGACCCATGAAGAAGAGTAATTTCTCAATGTTTAACTCTGTATGCTTCGGGTACTTGGGATATCTTGAGGTCAAGAAGGAGTATCTTCTGTGTGAACTCCTGTAATTGACCGACTTGAGGATCGTTAAGATGTACGCGTACTCTGGCCTGCATATCTTTCAGATGTGCGAGAAGTCATGGAGCGCAAAATCATAAGTTGGCAGCCTCTGAGCATAAACTAAACACCATCGAGCGTGAAATCATAGACTTGTAGTTCCTGAGCGTGAAGTCGTAGGTTTGTAGCCTCTCGAGCATAAAAGCTACCGAGCACAAAGGCATCCGGGCGTAAAACCCGACTTGTAGCTGTCGAACATAAAGTCGTAGATTCGTAGCTGTCGAGCGTAGAAAGCTCCTTAGCGTAGAACTGTAGATTTGTTGCTTCTGAAAAGAAAATTTTCTGAGCGTGAAGTCATGGATCCGTCGCCTCCGAGCGTAAACTAAGCGCCACCGAGCGTGAGATCATCGATTTGGTATCTGCTGAGCGTGAAGTCGTAGGTCTGTAGCCTCTCGAGCATAAAAGCTACCGAGCACAAAGGCATCAGTGCGTAAAACCATAGACTTATAGCTTGCGAGCGTAAAACCGTAGATCTGTAGCTGTCGAGCGTAGAAAGATCCTTAGCGTAGAAACCACGAACCTGCTTTGCTTAAAAAACTTTTCGAATTCGCCGACTGTCCGCCTTCTCTGAATAAATAGGCTGACGTGGGACCCAATCATAACCGAATATTAATTAGGAGATTTGGCTCGGGGTCCGAGGAGTCCATCCGAACTCTATATATATCCCAAGTTTCTGAGGGGAAAAACTTTCCATCCGTCTTCTGCGAGAGAAAGCTTTCGACTGTTCGAGTTCTTCTTCGTTTCTTCTTCAAAGTTTCCAGTAATGGCTTCGAAACAAACTTCCTCCGCTAAGGGAAAGAAGGTTGATTCTTCTTCTCGTTCTTCGGCCCAAGTGAGAGCGTCTCTGGTTGGACAAGGCGAACTTCATTCTGAGAGGAGCATCCCGCCGACGAGTAGTGCACCCGGCCTGGAAGGTAGAGCTCTTGGAAAAAAGAGAATGACTGAAAATCCTTCGCACACGTTGAACGTGACCACGCTAGGTCATCTTCTGTGCTGATAGCCTCTTCGAGGAAGATGATGCACGGAGACGTTCCATCTTTTTACGCCCACATTCCTAATGTGTCAGCGTAAAAACTCTATTTTTTCCGCAGTCGAGCGTAAAAGCTTTGACCGCCGAAAACTTGGTGTATACTATTAAAATTTGAGTTTTATGCTTGTGGATGAAAATCCTGGCGTAATAATTTAATTTAATCAATCTGGCGTAAAGCACAGACCGTATACTGCCAATTTTTACGTTTTAAGGAAATGGATTCCAGCGTAAAGGCTTAAGTTTCACAATCTCGGCGTAGAGCACGGACTGTTGATTTTCCTTTTTACGGATGCTGCAAGTCCCGAAATGTCTATTTAGGAACTGACGTATTTCTTCTGTGCTTTTGCAGTTAACTTGCATGAGTCTCCGCTGGCTAAAGTGATGGGCTCTGCCGTCGGGATGCTGCACTCCAACTATTTGGAGGATCTGTCACACGTGACATTTCCTATCTCCGGGCCCCAGTATCCCGAAGGAAGGGCAATTCTAATATCGGCTCAGGGCGAGCGAATGCTGCTGAGCATGATCAACGGGGAGCCCCTAACATACGTAGACGGGGAGCAATACCTGAAGCCGGCTTTCCTCTTCGGGGACATGATTGACAAGCAGTCCCAGACAAAGCCCAAGAGAGAACTCTGGGTTTTCCCTGCCGAGGGTTTGCCTTGTATCTGCCCAATATGCCGAGAGACTACCCCATCTCGGCCTTCTTTCATGCTACGCATCCCAGGAAGATGTCGTGGACGCTGACCCCCGATCTTCACGGCAAGCCAGGAAAGATCTTTCATCTGAGAGGAGCTGACCAGGGGTCGTTTGTCAGCCGCCCTTCTGGCTCTGTGACGCTGTTCAGGGGGCTGTACCCAGGCAGTGTCCCGAGTGAAGATAGTTTGATGATCCAGCCGGTCCAGTTACCGACTTTCTGTAATAATTTTATGGGGCGTGGGGTAGTATACCCTAAGGTGAACCCTCGGTGTGGTGGGTGGATCACCCCTTCAAACCTTCGATGGGCTCGCTTAGTTGATTGGGTCCTGAAGCATTTTCAGACCGAGTTGGAGAACATCGGTCTATTTGCAGCTGTGAGTGCTACCAGTATTGGGTTACCTCCTAACCCTAACATATTTTTGGCACTGATGGAGCGATATATTTCGCTTACCGGGACCTTCGCCACTCCACTGGGGGAGTTGGGATTGGCCCTGTATGAGATGGAAGTGATCTCAAGACTGCCGATGGGGGATACTCCATACGAAGAGTATGTTCCCACGAACCGGGAGTTGGGGGGTTCAGACCCTCGGGTAGTGGAAGTCTATCAGGAGCTGATGTGCCACTACCTTGCTTGCACCGTTTTTTATGACGAGCCCTCAGATTTGGCTCATATCAGCAAATGGACGTTCTACCTCTTCTTTCACCGGTCCAGGACTGCTAAGCCGGAGAAGGTATTGGAGGGCAAGGATCTTCCTGTGAATCCCCTGAGTGCGCTTAATGCTCAGGTAGTTGACGATCTCATTGTAGATGCTGGGGCTTCGGACCGGTTCCTCGATGAAGGGACAGGAAAGTATCCTGAAGGCACTAAGGCCTATAGTT